>JAECUM010001706.1:0-101107 GCA_016617855.1 Megalonaias nervosa
TGTAGCAAAAAGAGAAGTACTGTGACGTCAGGCTACTTGAGAGAGGGCTATAGACAAACACGAATCAAGAGCGTTCGTGTTTTTTAGTAGAGGAAGGGTTTTATATATATTCGTTTAGGGTGGAGACAAAATGAAAATTAAGATCTTTTCGAGGCATTGGAAGTGGCCCTGAAAAGGGCCTTTGGGTTCTTCTTCTTTTATCTTCTCCAGTTCTTCCACCAGTTCCTGACTTTTTGAATAATTCCTTTCTTCTTTCTCTTTTCTTCTTCGGGCATCCAGTCAGGATGTCCGAGAGTTCTGAATTTTTGTTGGATTTTCATCCAGTTCTGATTTAGTTTCTCAAACTCTTCTTTCTTTTTTTTGGTTTTCTTTGTCCTTTTTTTCTTTCTTCCACATTTCCTTGATCTTTTCCACTTCTTCTTTCAGTACTTTTCTCATTAGGTCTTCCGCTTTCTTGATATTGTCTAAGCCTTTTTCTACAAAAGGCCATTCTGTTAAAATGAATGTGTCTTCCAAAAAACACCTTATTTTGGTGACAACATCAAGGATCTGCTTCAATGTGCCTACTCTGACATATTTTGGATAGTTGAAGCCTCTCAACTTATCCGCTTCCTCCACTATTATGCCTTGTAGTTCATAACTTGCTACTTTCATACTTGTCATAAAGTCTAGGCTGACTTCAAACCTCCACTCCATTTGAAGTCTTTCCACCACATGGACTCCATCTATCATCCACCACCAACTGTCTGTCAACTTGTTAAAAAGATCCATCTTGTATTCTGTGTTGAATGGCGCGAATGTTTCGGATTATAGTCGCGTATGCACTTTGTGCTTTTGCGACTGGTTGTGGCCCTAGGCTGGGCGACAGTCCCCTTAAGGGGGCGCTTGGTCCTGAGCTGGACCTTTTTGCAGTTTGGCCCCGAGCTGGGCCCTTCTGCATTTTGCCTCGTTATCCTATCAATATGGACGCACCTACCTCGCTCCCAAACGGCAGACCCACCACCAGGTCTCCCACCCCGTCCGCATCCCCCACCCCACCCGCCACCAAAGATCAATCCGCCCTGCTTTATCTCAGCCGGGCAGATTGTTGGTCAAATCCTTTCCAGTTGTGCCTACTGGTGTCCTTGTACCAACATTGTGTGAGCCACCTGTGCAATTGATCAAATGTTACAGAGTTGTGAATTTAGAAGATATTCTTGTGTTGGAATTTTGCGTACTTAGCGTACTTATATTGGCCAAAAGGTTTTCCAATCAGCTGGATGTGAGTCATCCGTTAAATTTTAGCACCGCTTAGATATTTTTGGTTGCCGATTTTGAGTCGCCGTCCAAAAAGATCATGTTTGCATTGTGGTGGTCTTCAAAAACGAAAGTGAAGACTTTAGTTGTTTTTTGTGGGTCAGCAGGCAGAGCCGCCTGGACTGTCCCTTGCCTTTGAGCTTGTCCGTGTCCGGGGGGGGGGTTATTGGACAGCAGGGGGGTGTCCGGAGGGGGGTGTCCTGGACTGTCCCTTACCTTTGATTCGATACATGTACTGGGGATTTGTGGGGTAGCAGGTAGAGCTTCCTGGACTACTCCTTACTTTGATGTTTGTCTGGCTAATTTGGCTGAATAGTTATATACATCTTTTCTGTGTAGGCAATTTGGCTAGTTATATCTTTTCTGTATGGCAAATTGTGGATTTCGGTAGTTATTTACATCTTTCCTTCTGCTCCTTCTTCTCTCTCCTGGTCGGCTCTATTTTTGGATCTTCTTTATTTCTGCTTCCTTTTGTTATCTGTATTCTTTTATTTCCTTTCTTGGTTTGTTTTCTTCATTATTTGCTGCAACGTTTCATGCTGTTTCTTTTCTTTGTTGCTGTTTCTCCTTCCTTATCATGGTGCTGTTCAGTCATGGTGTTTGTTCTGTCTATTAGTGTGCGTCAGTGTGTTATTGATGTTATTAACTTAGTGTATCTTAATGTATAGTTTATTTCTCGTTCAGATTTGACCGTATATATTCCTTATTCTTATGGCCAATATCACCTCTATAAGGTTGTTTTAGTACGTCCTTAGCGCTGTTCTACGACAAGTACTTTAGTGTGGGAAACCTGAAATTCCATACCGTATACTTCGATATAGCTGAATTCATACAGCGGTCTAGTAGTGAGTGGTATGTCAGTAATAGAATGATTCATTAATGGGCATATACGGTTGGCTAGCGAGATAAGCCTACTTCAGTACTGAGTGCTGTATAATGTTTCCTATGTGGTTAGAATAATTTGATTGGTTGTTGGACTTTGGAGATTTCAATCCTTTTTCATGTCATAGATGTACAGAATTTATAAGAATGTATTAAAAATTATTGTCGTTTAAGGCAAGGTCCTGTTTTATTGGTTAGACGGTGTTATACTAGGCAATGTTATCGTCGTTTAATAAGATTATTGTGATTAGTGAAATGATAAGTATGATTGTAATTGTAATTTTATTTGTAATTGTAGAATGCATGCTAGGGTTTAAAACGGTGTTATTTTTCGAATTTTACTATGACGGGGTATGTGTAGGGATAACTTTATTGGGTTAAAATGTTAATAGATTAGTATTGATATATGGTCCTTTATGTTAAACTTAATTGTCGTTTAAAGTAAGGGCACATTTTATTGATTGAATGGTGTTTAAACTAGTACGATCAACTACCTCTCTTTAATTAAATTAAATTAATGTAAATCATGGAAACGTTTTTAAACTAGCACGATCAACTACCTTTCTTTAATTAAATTAACTATATGTAAATCATGGAAAAGTTTTGTAATTGTAATTGTATTCTAATTATAATTTTATTTGTGATTGTATTTGTAAAATGCTTTCTTTACCTTATGCGATGTGTGCGCGGTGTAGTCTGTCCAGTCCATGGTCAGTTTCCTTTGTTCCTTTGTTCCGAGTTGTGACCCCCTGTAGCTGCGGCCATGTGCTTCTTAGTGTTGATTGCTGTTTTTTGTCCTGGGATCACAATTTCGGCAAAAACCTGGAATAAATCCTGTGTGAATATCCTTTTTCATCTGTTTTGTTGTTTTTCCTCACTTTTCTTGAAGTTTCTTGAAGTATAAATCCAAGAATTTTGTTGAAAGTGAGAGCAGCTTGGCACACGTCCGTCCTCTTTCTCCTCACACCGAATGGCGCGAATGTTTCGGATTATAGTCGCGTATGCACTTTGTGCTTTTGCGACTGGTTGTAGCCCTAGGCTGGGCGACAGTCCCCTTAAGGGGGCGCTTGGTCCTGAGCTGGACCTTTTTGCAGTTAGGCCCCGAGCTGGGCCCTTCTGCATTTTGCCTCGTTATCCTATCAATATGGACGTACCTACCTCGCTCCCAAACGGCAGACCCACCACCAGATCTCCCACCCCGGCCGCATCCCCCACCCCACCCGCCACCAAAGATCAATCCGCCCTGCTTTATCTCAGCCGGGCAGATTGTTGGTCAAATCCTTTCCAGTTGTGCCTACTGGTGTCCTTATACCAACATTGTGTGAGCCACCTGTGCAATTGATCAAATGTTACAGAGTTGTGAATTTAGAAGATATTCTTGTGTTGGAATTTTGCGTACTTAGCGTACTTATATTGGCCAAAAGGTTTTCCAATCAGCTGGATGTGAGTCATCCGTTAAATTTTAGCACCGCTTGGATATTTTTGGTTGCCGATTTTGATTCGCCGTCCAAAAAGATCATGTTTGCATTGTGGTGGTCTTCAAAAACGAAAGTGAAGACTTTAGTTGTTTTTTGTGGGTCAGCAGGCAGAGCCGCCTGGACTGTACCTGCTACCCCACAAATCCCCAGTACATGTATCGAATCAAAGGTAAGGGACAGTCCAGGACACCCCCCTCCGGACACCCCCCTGCTGTCCAATAACCCCCCCCCCCGGACACGGACAAGCTCAAAGGCAAGGGACAGTCCAGGCGGCTCTGCCTGCTGACCCACAAAAAACAACTAAAGTCTTCACTTTCGTTTTTGAAGACCACCACAATGCAAACATGATTTTTTTGGACGGCGACTCAAAATCGGCAACCAAAAATATCCAAGCGGTGCTAAAATTTAACGGATGACTCACATCCAGCTGATTGGAAAACCTTTTGGCCAATATAAGTACGCTAAGTACGCAAAATTCCAACACAAGAATATCTTCTAAATTCACAACTCTGTAACATTTGATCAAATGCACAGGTGGCTCACACAATGTTGGTATAAGGACACCAGTAGGCACAACTGGAAAGGATTTGACCAACAATCTGCCCGGCTGAGATAAAGCAGGGCGGATTGATCTTTGGTGGCGGGTGGGGTGGGGGATGCGGCCGGGGTGGGAGACCTGGGGGTGGGTCTGCCGTTTGGGAGCGAGGTAGGTACGTCCATATTGATAGGATAACGAGGCAAAATGCAGAAGGGCCCAGCTCGGGGCCTAACTGCAAAAAGGTCCAGCTCAGGACCAAGCGCCCCCTTAAGGGGACTGTCGCCCAGCCTAGGGCCACAACCAGTCGCAAAAGCACAAAGTGCATACGCGACTATAATCCGAAACATTCGCGCCATTCAACACAGAATACAAGATGGATCTTTTTAACAAGTTGACAGACAGTTGGTGGTGGATGATAGATGGAGTCCATGTGGTGGAAAGACTTCAAATGGAGTGGAGGTTTGAAGTCAGCCTAGACTTTATGACAAGTATGAAAGTAGCAAGTTATGAACTACAAGGCATAATAGTGGAGGAAGCGGATAAGTTGAGAGGCTTCAACTATCCAAAATATGTCAGAGTAGGCACATTGAAGCAGATCCTTGATGTTGTCACCAAAATAAGGTGTTTTTTGGAAGACACATTCATTTTAACAGAATGGCCTTTTGTAGAAAAAGGCTTAGACAATATCAAGAAAGCGGAAGACCTAATGAGAAAAGTACTGAAAGAAGAAGTGGAAAAGATCAAGGAAATGTGGAAGAAAGAAAGAAAGGACAAAGAAAACCAAAAAAAGAAAGAAGAGTTTGAGAAACTAAATCAGAACTGGATGAAAATCCAACAAAAATTCAGAGCTCTCGGACATCCTGACTGGATGCCCGAAGAAGAAAAGAAGAAAGGAATTATTCAAAAAGTCAGGAACTGGTGGAAGAACTGGAGAAGATAAAAGAAGAAGAACCCAAAGGCCCTTTTCAGGGCCACTTCCAATGCCTCGAAAAGATCTTAATTTTCATTTTGTCTCCACCCTAAACGAATATATATAAAACCCTTCCTCTACTAAAAACACGAACGCTCTTGATTCGTGTTTGTCTATAGCCCTCTCTCAGGTAGCCTGACGTCACAGTACTTCTCTTTTTGCTACATTGTTACCAGTGTGACGTCATGCCACCTGTCGCTTATCGCTATACAAACCCACAGTATACTAGTCGCCACTCTACCCAATTTCCATTGACGCTATACAGGCCCAGGGTGTGCTAGTCACTCTACCCAATTTCCATTGACGCTATACAGGCCCAGGGTGTGCTTGACGCTATACAGGCCCAGGGAGGGTCTGTAATGCTAATTCCCATTGACGCTACGGTAACCCCTATTACTGCTACCCTGATATATATTATACAGGATCCCATTATGACCATATTATATGTTTAAAGATTTGCTCTACAGTGTCATTTATGCAAAAAATACATTCGATGTATTTTGACGAAATGCGGATCTATACCTGTGTTATTAGTGTATCTTAACGAAGGTGTTTACGTGCATAACAGTTTCAACGTCAGATTTAGTTCAGTGAAGCGAATTTAGCAAACTTACATGTTAATAGATTTACACAGTATGCACGAGTACCCATCGGCTGTAAGAGTAATGCAGGGTCAGTTATTATGGGGTACATAATTTAGTTACTTCGGGTCGATCAACCGATATCGCACGCTAGACATGGCAACATGATCTGGAATATAATCAAATAATCCAACTTACTGAAGCAATTTGCTGCGTGGCATAATTTAATGAATCAAAGGTAAATTGAAAATGGATAGTTTTATTCCAGAAGGATTATGCTCTGTCTATCCATGCTTTCAATGAAACAATATCGGTCAGTGCCGAAGCCCGAAACTCCTCCATCTAAATTTAATTTGCATTATTCGTGTTCGTGCCAACTGATATGATCCATTTCTGATAATTCATTTATGCAACCGAAATCGATAAAAACCACGGTATCTGGTGCACCAGTAAATGTATTATTCGGCACCATGACGCGGTAGGTACAATTTTATTCTCATTGTTTGAGAACCATCTTATGCTTGGAAAAATACTGTAAGCTATAAGGAATCGATTTTAAAAATTTAAAAAATTGCAAGATTCTTCGTAATAAATAAGTGGGCCTTCACAGATGTCTTTATATGATTAAGGGATCGACGCGCCAGAAAAGAATGCTTTTAGTCGGACAAATGCCAATTTAAGGCAACAATATTTGATTTGACAATGAAGGCGAAACTAAGTTTTATCTGTTTTCAAGTTAATACGTAACATTTTGGTAATATTTACTTTTCTTATGGGGTGTATAGCTTCAAAAATTAATCGTCGCCTATTGCATACCGGATCATGTTAATTTGAATAACTGATGTCACCTCTATGATCACACGTGATCGCTTAAGCCAGATTGCTTTAAATACATGGCCACAATGCTGTCAAGACATCTGTACATGTGCTGCCCTGTAGATTTATAGGTGTTGTATCAGAATATTCTCGAAATGCTTTGAACATTGTCAATTTGGGCGAAGTGTTAGAAGATAATAAAAATAAACTGGTTGTTCTGGTGGTATTTTATTATCTATTATTTGCCAATTAGCAATAGCGGTCATGTAATCTAGGTAGTCCAATCAACTTATAATTAATTGCAGTGCATAGTTTCTGATGATATGGTCCAAACACATGCTGCAATGACCAAAACTGCTTCATTAACCATAATCTAGAATATATTATACCTCTGCTTCTACTTGAACAATAATAAATTGATAGGTAATTTCCCCAACCTTTATTGACATAACTACATTATCTCACTTTATTTTCTCCATATAGCTATTATAATGCTTACGTGCCGTTAAACGCAAGTATATACATTACTGTTTGCGTTCAAAGTATTTTCATAGAATTAGTTTATAAACATTTTCCTTGCCCAATGTTTCTAAATTACACTTCAATTTACCTTATAATTTATTCAAATTTCAGAGCACGGGAGACAATTGCAGGTTATTCGTGATTCATGTTTCCTTTAGTGCGGGACAGCTTTCCTACAATAGTTATTGAACGTGAATGGCTCAAGGCAACATCAGGTACAATACATGTCAAATTTTTAGTAAGGAAAAGATTTTTTATTTATTCCCTTTTTGACGTTAAAGTACTTATTTTAGCAGAGCCATGTCCGCGTACAAAAGAAAACTCAGTTATACCTTTATTATGTCTCGTGTTTACTGACCCATATCCGCATGCAGTCAACTTGGTTACACCTTTATTGTTCAAATAGTCACCAGCGCTAAATCACAATAATGTAACAGATGGGGGGGGGGAGGGTATTGGCTAACTTGTGTAAATGTAATAATAAATTTAAAGAATGCTCAAAGTCAGGACTTTTTTAATTTTTGACTATGAAATTGTAGTAAGAAGCTTAATAAAAGAAATATGACTAAAAAATGAATGCATGTGTTTGGTTACGTGTAACATAAGCAATACACAAATGCTATAATATGCTGGCCTTCATAATCCTTAAAGTAATTATTCAGCAAGAAATGGACGAGCCACGGAGTAAGTATTTTGAAAATTAGCCCTAAATTCTTAGTGTGGCGGGAGATAGCTGCTTATTTATGTGGCACAATATTTCTTTTATATTAAGCTTGAATGAATAGCAGTGAATTGAATTTGTTTGAATTGAATTGATTCCTACTATTGTACTATATATATATATATATATATATATATATATATATATATATATATATATATATACAATTCCAGTCTGTTTTTGAGAATAAAGAAATTAAAATTCGTTGACTTGTCTTATTTTTATAAATATCTATGAGCTTCTTAATGTCATTCAATAAAGTTTTAATTATAACTACCTCAGTACAGTGTTCTTTTATTTGGTGGAGAGATGTTGATAGAAGCGCTAATGTTGACAGCTATCTGCCGAATTTCGAATTGCGCTCCTATTTATGCTCTTCGGAAAATAGTCATGTGATGTAATTTTAACCTATCATTGTTTGTCCGGGATGCCGAACAGGTCTGATGGTGCCGAACAGATACTCTACAACCAGCGACACAAACTGAGGGTTAATATACAATTTCACTATCATCACTTGTCCGTTTACATTCTGTCATTAGCAAATATATAAACATCACGTATTATATCGTGTCCGTCAAACGTCAGCGTACTTTAAGTTGTAACCAAGACTGTTAAGCGTGGGTGAAGAGTAGACAACTACCAATGAACGCAGATAACATTAAAAAATATATTGACCAGCATAAAATGAAGAATACACTATTAAATATTCAAAACATACTTAAACTTTTATGAAAGAAGGCCAGCATTTACAATCAACAAGTGAAATTTAATCAAAAATGTGAACTTGACAAATTTACTCTGTGGAACCGGCCACGTGATCTAGTGTCGGCCATCTTGCCTGCAGACGTATTTTCGTGATGACAGCTGTTTGAATCATTGAGCTTAGTGTTATTCAAATGATGATTTGGATGGGAATTTAAGTGTGATAAACATATTTCTGGGTGTAAAAAAAAAATCATATAAAATAAGATTCCAGAAGATTTTGTGAGTTTTTTTTAACGATGTGCGAGGTTGAACTCAATGATATTTGTTACCACATGACCGGCGATCACACTTGACATACAGCATGAACGATTTAATACAGATATCATGGTAAGACTCGATCTATACATTTATAATGCATACAAGGTTCAAATTCATTCTTTCAGTAGTTTATATATATTAATTGGAATGAACAACATGTTTAAATTACGACATAAAAAAACATCCTCCCCATCGATCCTATTAAAGCTTTAGAGGCCTCAGGTCTATTACAATAACTTAGCTGCCACCATAGAAAAATATTTACCCTACCCAAACCCGAAAAAACAAATAGGTAACTTTTTTTAATACAAAAGCAATGTTTTTTCCTGCTGAAATCCCCGAAATAATGAGAAATATTCCGATTGGCTGTGTGACTTTATTGTAAATTTCCATCATAACAATCGGATAGGCTCGTTGTTTCGTACAAAAACCATGCGAAGTATTCCACCATAAGACATGGTTACAAATATAATAATAATAATAACAATAATAATAGTCATAAATAATGTATTAAAAATTCACCTTTTTACTTATTCAAATCGATACTTCATTCGAGTACAAATTTAAATCCTCCTGAAGCATATTTCGTTTTACCCATGCGTTTTAAATCCAGAACAATAAGAAGCCTGTAAAACATAAGAACTATTTTATGAAGCACTGTTAATAAAGAAATATGTACACACTAACAACAGCAGAGTATTAAAGCTCATATTTCATTGATTTTGGTCAAAGGCACAATATCAACATTGTGTCAGTCTAGTCTACTAAAACACGCAAACGCTAGTCAGGTAAATAATCCCCATATTGGTCAAGTAAACAAGTGCAGCTTTCTCAACATCACTGATAATTAGGTCCGATCATTCACTCGTTCTCGCGTGAGCTGCAATTATCCATTCAGTGTGAAATGGCTTGATTAATGAAGATGCAACGTTCACTAATTCAGTAGTACCATATTTTTCCGTAATGGCATCCATTACCTCTTTAGCATACCAGTTGTGGAAGTATGTCATCAAATTTACTTTGTACACAGTATTTATTGTAAAGTCTAGTGGTTGAAGTCGGTTTGTACATGAGGCCGGCACAAACAAAGTGATTCAGTTGCTAGCATCTTCGCACTTAGATCGGCTCTAAAGTAGATTAAATATGGCCACTGCCTACTGATTGCATTGAGCAAAGTACCGCCGGTCATCTGTTTTGTTCGCGTATGAAGTGATGAAATTATCCACATAACGAATAATTGATTCTTCGTTGCTAATCTGCTTGAGTCACATTCCAATGGTCAGGAAAAACTATACCCTTAGGCAGGCATCGGTCGTTCTTCCCTACGTAAATGAGCCGAAGCGGCAGGAGAGTACCGGACTTTGATGTTGCGGGCAAAAGTGTAATCTGCCTCGTGTCATCAAGCGCGGAAACTGATCATTGTTTAGATCCACGGACTTCCATCGTCCAGTCGTTCTTGATCCAATCTAGTACTTCCGTATCAAGTATGCATCCTAGCATCAAAGGGATTCCCCGGGGTGACTTTGGCTAGATTAAAATGAACTTATTTTGCTTTTTTACTCTACGTACTGGGACCGCATACTCCCTCTAGTGGTCTTACTGATCAGATCGCAACTGAATTTGCCGGCGGCCTTGACAGCGCCAATATCACTAGAGTAGGTGGTTATCTTTATCCGATTTTCTTGTTTTAATTGTCATACTCTCCTTGCTCTCTTGTCAGGGTTGACGACTGCAGCATGGGTTCCACTACAGCATTAGCTTCCTGGTATGCAAGCGCATGCAACATGTCTTCAGCTACTTAAGAGTTAGGAAGTCCGGGAGCCGAATGGCCTTAAGTCACTGTGTTCACACCATGATCATCAAAAAGTACCAACAGTGCTACTTTATGGACATTAGGTTAAGTAAGGGATCATACAGACGTACTTCAATAAAGGATTGGTCTGTGTTATTGGCCGCGTCCGCTTCCTGTCATGTTGAGCACTCAGATGAAAACACGGTCTCAGTGATTGATCTTGACAGATGTTTACTTGTGCTCGTAGAGGTGGTAGCGTTGTTGAACTGTTGCTAGCTGCGTCGGCCTACATCGAAGTTATTCGCCCGGACGAAAGCAGGGAGTAAGTATTGGACTTAAAGATCTTTGATTTATGCACTTAGAGGTGATAGTATTGTTTAAACATTAAAGTGGCCGTCGTTTGCGTCCACATAGTTTTATTCTGTTGCATGTATTTTGGGTATTCGTAAAGATTGAAGTACGAAATTAAATACCTAAATATGCAAACTTCGACAGGCACAACTACAAATTGAAATACTCACGAAAATGCTTTTTATCTTTTACGAAACCACGATAACTGAGCCCCACGAAAATAGATGATATTACAATAAGTGAAATCTCCTGTTTATTTCCTCAGGAGAGTAAATTTGTATTCACACTTTTTACACGAAAGAAATCTGACTCTTGTTTCTCTTGTTATTCTAGCTGTGGTGAAGAATATCCTAACGATGGTTATGACATTCGACTAAAGTTCAGTGATAGATAATTAAGATGCAGATTTGGTTTTTTGGGCATAAAGCATTTTTTGACACATGCTAAGCTATAAATGGCGGAGAGTTTTTTTTAGTGGAGGAAGGATCTCGGAAAACTCCGGGAAACAGTGCCGGATTAACCCTGTGGAGGCCCCTAGGCAGTCGAAATCTCGGGGTCCCCCTCGCAAATTATCTCCTAATACGTCAAGATCAAATCAATTCGATATTATTGATCCGTTGTCGCGGGGCGCCTAGGCCGGTGCCTACTCTGCCTATTTGGTAATCCGGCACTGCCGGGAAGAACCACCGACCCACTGGAAGCTACTGGCAAACTTTCTCACATACCTAAGTTGGCCGGACAGAGACTCAAACCCACGCGGAGAGAGGTGAGATCGGAGTAATCTGTACAGTGCGTTAAACCTCTCGGTTGTAGAAGTAAATCTGAAATTTTATGGACCGCTTTGTCTTGATAAATATGAGGTTTATCGGTCCATAAACCATCATATTTCCCTCACCGAAGGATATTAAGTGTATACTAATAATAATCACATTTCAAATCAGACTGAATTCATTATGATTTATTATAATGAAATAATGAGGTCGACTTTATATAAATGGCTGCAAGAATGTCAGTCCTTCTGTATATCACACTTGGATGGGACAGGAAACAAGCACTGAAGATATGTTTACGCTTCTTGAATAGGGTACATGCAAATGTTAATATATCATGAGTGGAGTGGAAACATTGTGTCGTAATGTCCTGGAAATATTAATATATCATGAGTGGAGTGGAAACATTGTGTCGAACGAGTTATTAAGTCACGAATAATAATAAGAAATGTTTCTACTTCACTAGTAAAATATTCCTTGTATCTTCTACAGAAACGTAGAATTTCTTTTCAGGACATATATTTGAAGGCAGAATCGTCAGCTTGCACGCATTTTTTTCCCATTAGGTGTTAATGCGGTTAACAGGCTTATTACTCCATCGACAGAAATGTTTCCTATTTTTTCCTCAATTATTTTAGAACTGTAAGATTTTACAAATTTATCTCCAACATAAACTGCTTCAGAGTGTGTATTTTGTCCAATTAATGTCTCTTTTCATACGAAAACTGAACCAGTCCTTATTTTTGTTGACGCATTTTTGGCACGGATTGATACATTGAACAGTTTGGGGAGGACTTAAAATCATCACAGAGCGACCAGATCAAACATATTTCATAGCGTAATGATCAAGTTAGGATTTTCCTGTTACTATTTTATTTATGGCTGCATTCAGACATGAGTTCTGCTTCATTGGCCTGCAAGCACTCTAGTTCGCTATACCCAATTTTGTTAGTCACATAAATTTTGGATGGAAATGTTGTTGTTGTTGTTGTTATAGGGTTTAACGCCATTTTTCAGCACAAGATAGGCTATACATGGCGGCCAGTATTAATGGTGGAGGAAGAACCCTGGAAAATCCCGGGAAGAACCACCGACCCACGAGAAGCTACTGGCAGGCTTTCTCACGTACCCACGTTAGCCGAGCCTGGACTCGAACTTATGCAGACAGAGGTGAGATGGCAGTGATCCGTAACGGTCAGCGCTTTAGACCACTCGGCCACTCGGGGCCCCTGGATGGAAATGAATAATCTCCAATCACCGATTTCCTATTTGTTTTCACACATGATTAAGAGTGTCACGAGAGTTAAAATCGATAATGAAAGGATTTTAGTATTACATTTAATCCAGAGTTTTGCCCTGAACACTTTAGCCGTTTGTTCGAAAGTGTAAAAGGTGCTGTATGTGTGACACCGAATACAGAATAAAACCAGGTCATGCAACTTTCCACAGTGACAATTTTTATGACTCCCGTGAAAAGCTATCGCATAATAAATTAATAGTTGAAATCATCTTGCTGCTTGGAGTTTGTTTTTAGTTTTTTTGTTGTTTTTCTATGGCATCCCCTCACTGACTATGTAAATGAAAAGTTTTGACATCTTTAAAAATCTGTTAATTGGTCCGTTAGAAATTAATGCCTAATTAAGGAAATATAACATGCACAAGGGCAGATAAAATCCCTATATTGAAATAGAAAATAGTAGCAGGTGTAATATTGTATCAATTGTGACAATACATTTTTATCTGAGTCTTAGTGGCAATAATGCTTTTATTGCAACTTCAGTGACGATAATACTTTTATTGCATCCTCATTGGCGATAACACTTTTATCGCAACTGTGTCGAGATCAATTTTTCTCACACTGATGCATTTCAGTATATCATTGCCAGTTATTTAAAGGTAAACACGAATCCCCCATATTACTGGCCTCTGAATTATTCAATACGATGAATAATTATACGATATCTGAAAATTTGGGATGGATGCAATCAACGGTTTGAGTGATCTTTAAGTTTAGATATACGCGTTAAAATATTCCACACGACTTCGGTGGTTTCCGTGACTCGACTCTGTGTAACGTCACAAAAGGAATGCCGCATTTTGCGAATCGCCATTGTTTTATCCGTTGTTGAGTGTAATGTTTTGATAGAAAGAAAAGGCTACCTTTTACCTATTTCAGCAAAGAATTTGTTTACTTTAGGCCTGAAATTTTGAAAGAAATATCGATCCCGCTACTGATAGATCTTAGCAAGTGGCTTCTTTCATATTGCTGCAGACTATATAAAGTGTACTTCTGTTTTTTTGGTAGACCTGATTGATTAGAAAAATACAATCGCGGCGTTGCGATAGCTCGATTATTGAATGTTCAGCAAGAAAAGGATGTGACGTCAATATATTCATGTTGTGAACAAAAGTTTAGACAAATAACTTTAAAAAAATAAAAAAAAATAAATCAAAAACAGACATTTAAAACAGTTTGCTAATTAAAATTCAATCTAATGCAACGAAGACCAATCAATTGTAGGTGTTCTAAAGGAATTACGAGTATAATTATTCATTTACATAACAGAAGAGGCTCTCTAATCATGGAGGTATAATATATGGCATTCCAATCAACGTCAAGATAATCACTTAGTCAAATCTGTCTTAAAGGTAAAGCGTGGTTTGAAAACAAATATGCTAAACAGCCCATTATTGAAAATTCCCTGCTATAAATGATTGTCGTAATAAACCTTTATGAAGCAGTCACTTGTCTTGAAAGGACTCTTTATTTTGTCTTGAATGGACAATTTACTTACGTTCTCGAAGTGGTTGTTTAAGAGTATACTTAAAACCCTTATAACGCATATCTCTTGACAACCAGTCACTCTGTGCTCTGCCGTTATGCTGGTAGGTAACATACTTATACCCGTATTAGACTGGGATTAGAAATTCGGTATTGTTTTGACTTTATTCAAAGGCAACGTGAAATTTTCGCAACGGCTTTTGGACTCGATGACAGAATGAAACAGGAAAATGTTATGCAATATTCTTGTTTGAATGACATATCAATGTACGACTTATCAAAACTATGTACTGCTATCTTCTCAAACATTGTGAGGTTCAGCATTACCAAAGCGGTCTCATTGGAGGTAACAAGCAACTATCACCTTCAGATCGGATAGCTCTCTCTCTCTCTCTCTCTCTCTCTCTCTCTCTCTCTCTCTCCAGCAATCTGCATTTGCCACCAAGTTAAACGAGGTTAATTTTGTAGGCTTATACACTTCCTAGTTACAGCGATCAGTTGAAAATCATGAGTGAATCTTCCTCTCTCCCCAGCCGATTGTTGCGGGATGAGGGATGTTGAATAGACCAAATCTGTCTTCTTGCATGTCGCATGAGGCGATTAATGAAGACAAACTGTTTGCCGTGGGATGCGTCAATTCAGGTTGCTTCAACTGAGACGGTTTTGGAATTGTTTGAAAAAGTACGATTTATATAGAAAATATTTTGACCTTACATTTCAGAGATTTTAGTCATTTTTTTTATTTTATCTCTTTTTCCCATGCATCCGATTGAGTTTTTGATGCATCTTTACCTTTTATCTCATGGTGCAGTTTTTCTGTTTTTTTGGACGGGTTTGTTCTCTTGGTGTTTTAGGCAATGTTTACGTCTCTGCAATTTTTCCTACCTAGCTTTTGCCCTCTGCTATATAGTCACGACTGTGCTGATTTGCCATTTACATACATACATACATACATACATACATACATACATACATACATACGTACGTACGTACGTACATACATACATACATACATACATACATACATGCATACTCTTACGAGTCTATGATCTTAAAATAACTAACAGAAAAGAGTGAAGACAACAAGCTTTGTAAAATTTAACTAATAATTTATTTCCTAGAATACAAAGTGATAAAGGAGAAAAAGGAACTTACAGTATTGCAAATTAAATCCCAAAATACGAGAATTAAAGACACAAGTCCTAGTAATAAAAAGTCCTGAATAAAACTCAGTTCAAGTCCCGAAGAGATCCAAAATTGAAGGCGATGACATGTCTGTTATAGTCTACGAAGTACTGATGTGTCAACAGTCTCTTGTTGAATCACAGAAATATTATTTCAGGTTTGAATTCAGTATAAATTCCAATTGATGTCTTTATCCAAGAATTTTGTCATAGCACTTTTGTATTTCTAGAGAAAATAATAACTTGAATAATTTGAAGAAAAAAAAATCAATTTCAGCCCAAACTGATCACAACATAATACAACTTAAAGTGCTAGATGTTAAAGCACGACTGGTAAAATCCTCGCGGTCACAAGATAATATAGTTCTCTGCTTGTCCTCAGGTCACAATTAGCATTTTCTAAAAACAAGAATGACCTAATGGAAAATAACCTTCTAGAATGATCTAATGAGCCTTGTTTATTTACAACACAATAGCCTACAAAATTCACTTAGGAATCTCCAGTACCGTGATCCTGATTAACATATTTACTCCTTCTTGCTTACCTGAATAATAATCCTGATGACAAGCTCATACACATAGAGAATAATGAAGCTATTATTAGTTGTTTACATAACTGAAAGAAATAAAACAAATAAAAGAAGACAATCAGGTCAGGCAGAAATGAACTCAGTTTTGGACAAGGTCAAGTCCAGCACACAATGTTACATTACAATAGCATGAAATAAAAATAAAAAAATTAAACTAACAAACAATTAAAAATTAAATATACATAACAATACATACATACATACATACATATGATTTACGATTTGTCTTGAATTTTATAAGTGAAGTGACCCAATTATTAGTTATTCTACATCTTTGAAAATTAGTTGTTCTTTGATTGGTTAAGAGCTGAAAGTATTCATGAACAGAGAATGATATTTAAATACTTATTAGAAAGTCTTTTTCTAGAGAAAATAAATTGAATGAAATATTATCTCCTATGAATGTCAAGCAGCAAACAGGTGTCGCCAGCAGTCGAAGATGATTCTGAGTCCTAGAACTGACCTAGAAATTTTTGGTAGTCTAACTGATGAATTGTTACAAAGCCTACAGTATGGATAATCAAATCAAGATCTCTATTCGAAAGTTCCTGTGTAAGCATCAAAATGGGGGGGGGGAGATCGAGATCATGTCCTCCCATCTGTTCAGCAGTTGCACAAAACATTGCTTGCCCTAGCAATTTTATACCCGACATTTTAAAATTTCGATTAAGTGTGCGTGCGTTCGTTTGACCGTACCTTTTATAAACCAAATGTTTATTTTACCGTTCACGATAGATCGGTCGGACTTGTTAGGCGACTTTAATGTGGGTGTGAATTGACAACTAGCTTTACGAATTGTTTTGCGATCCTAAGTAGCCCCAGAATCCCCAGTGCAGAGGTTAACATGACCCCCCCCCCCCTCAAAGTGTCAGAAATATATAGATTGCTCTTTCTTTTCCGTTCGTCATTCTTTTGATGTTCATTTTGGTGCACCTCATAAATTACTTACAATATACGATATATGCAATAATGGGCGGTGTGGGGGGCAAGTTGTCTAAAAGGGTCCACTTTTAAATATCACCAAGATGCGTCGTCATTGGGTGTCAAATCAGTAATCGCACTGTACCCTAGAACCTCGAGGTAAGAATCATAATGTGACGATGTAAAAAGAAAGGTAACATGTCACTCAACGATGATATCATGGGTTTTTAACTTAAGGCATTTGAGCTCTTTGAATTACAAAAACATTGTGGATTATTCAGGCTACATGTATCAAAATCGGCCAGTGACTTCTCTCTGGAATGTAGATTTGCAATGAGTTTTCAAACTGTCAGTTTAAGTCGAGGCTCCACCTTTCCCTTCCCGCCCCCCCCCCCAATCTTTCACGCTGTATTGTAATTTTAATTATACATTTTACTTTTTTCCAATTCTCTCTGTTTATTAAATTTGATTTTCCCTATCGTATAGTGTTTCAGTTACTCTAGACATATCTTACATGCAATTCCTTCTGTGTGACCCTAAGGGGCGATTGAATAGGGAGAGAGAGTGGTAAGCAATAGGTCATCATCAAAGCATATTGTCATAGATAAAATCATAGATAAAATCGTAGATATTAAATAATATTTTGGACTGCAATGAACTTCAGTCTTGAAAACATACGCAGGCGGAAAGGCAGGGGATATGGCATATTGAAGGAATTTGTTACAGTGATCTGTTAGACGATTTGAAGAGTGACATTGCTTTGTATTTTGTGAGCAAACTTTTCATAGGAAGTAATAAGAAAAATGGATCGTCTTAGATATAATATCTTTTGGGTTACGGACATTAGGGTAAGTTACCAGAGGTGTGACAAAGAACGGGTTGTGGGTAGGTGGTGGAGAGAACTTGTGTGGGATTGATGGTGCTGAATCATCGAATATGAACTAATTCAGAAATCATTCAGTCTGAAACAGACAGTTTGTTTTTAAAAAAATCCGGGTATTTTGTGAAAGCGTGCTATTGACTTACCCTATTTTACTTTTCATTAAAGATGTGAATGAATATTATGTCCTATACGAAGACGGCAACTACTCACTTGGAGCATAAGTTTGGCTTGACACGTGACATATCGAAAATTACTAACAATTGCCATCTTACGCTGCGCTGCAAACAATTACTTTCCTTCCACGTCATTATATATATATATATATATATATATATATATATATATATATATATATATATATATATATATATAAAGAATACAAATCATATGGCGAATAACAGTCCTAGTGCACTGGATCCAGCAAAGGATCACGTATGTCAGAGATTGATTAAGATAAATGCAATAACTGACAACGAACAGTGCAAAACTAGTATCTAACTAGCCTGAGCGCTTTCGACTCTTAATGAGTCTTTTTCAAAAGCATATACAAAGCGGTTTAAACCAAGAAGACTAGAAAGAGACAGCCATGCACAAATACAACTATCTTTTGCAGCCGACACATTTTACTTTTGAAAAATTCTCTAAATTTGCTTAATAGTCTACAATTGCTACTATAACAATGAAATATCCAGGATGTAATTTGCGCTTATATAAATGTACACAAAATGCCAGATGTCGTTATCGCTCATCGATTTCTAGGTTAATACAAATATTTTCCAGTATCCGCAACAAGTTGATATAAACTAGTTGAAACATAATACATTTAAAGATTTAATTCCTGTAGAAACAGCCATGTAAAGTTTTGCAAACACTACGGTTTTTCTGTTTTATTTGTTTGTCTTGTTTATGTTTTGAATGTGCCTATGAAAAGGCTCATTAAGAGTCGAAAGCGCCCAGGCTAGTTAGATACTAGTTTTGCACTGTTCGTTGTCAGTTTATTGCATATATATATATATATATATATATATATATATATATATGTTCGATAAGGTTTGTTACCGCCCCTGACAATAGGCTCCCTTGAAGAGCTCTTTGGTACATTGAAATCAGAAACCGTGTGCGTGAATTTACAATCATAATTTCCGGCGAGCAATACTCCCGTTACGGATGCATCAACTAGCGTGCCAAAATCGACTAAGATGGGACATTTTTGCAGTGTCTGTTCCAATTATCGGGGAAAATCCGTTGACAACAAAACTAGAATTCTCCACAAGTGTCCTGCAGACGAATTTTCTATATATTTGAGTGAAAATAACACCATGGTAACAATTTTAATTTTGATTACCTACATGTATATATCATGATTAAATCTGAACATCCATATTATCAAAATCCAAATCTACACTGTCAAAATATATTATATTTTTCTTGCATGCTATTTAGCATGATGTTTATTTCAAATAAAGTCTTGGAATATATAAGCCACAGTGGCCCATACATAATCTTCCTTTAAAGAATGCAAATAAATTGCATATTCTACTGATAAGAAGGAAGTGTACAATCAGTGGTCCTATATGTGTCACAGCAACATTATACCATTATATGTAAAGTCCATGATCAAGTCCAAATGTTGTCAGTTATCATTGCTATGTAGTGTTTGTGTGTGTGTGCGTATGTGTGTGTGTGTGTGTGTGCGTATGTGTGTGTGTGTGTGTGTGTGTGTGTGTGTGAGAGAGAGAGAGAGAGAGAGAGAGAGAGAGAGAGAGAAATGAATGCCCGAGGAATCACCAATTAAATAAAAACAAGCGAACAAAATTAGCTTATATGATTTCACATTATACCATTATATGTAAAATGCATGATCAAAATCAAGTCCAAATGTTGTCAGTTATCATTG
The DNA here is from genome assembly GCA_016617855.1 of Megalonaias nervosa. Taxonomy (NCBI): domain Eukaryota; kingdom Metazoa; phylum Mollusca; class Bivalvia; order Unionida; family Unionidae; genus Megalonaias; species Megalonaias nervosa. Next base: position 19,998 of record JAECUM010001706.1, read on the forward strand.
CTGTGTAGTGCTGAGAGAGAGAGAGAGAGAGAGAGAGAGAGAGAGAGAGAGAGAGAGAGAGAGAGATGAATGCCTGAGGAATCACCAATTAAATAAAAACAAGCAAAAAAGTCAGTTTCTATCCTTTTTTTAGTGAATGCACATAACATGATCCAACAACATTATGTTTTTTTAAAATAGAAAACTGGAGTTAAATTAAATTCAGAGTTAACATATCACCAGATAAACATATTTACATTGTTGTGACAAACACACATGCACTTGCTACATTATTACTTATGGTCTTGCGCACATGTACTTGCTGCTTCACACAGATACCAATTTTCTTAAGATTCTCTCTCTCTCTCTCTCTCTCTCTCTCTCTCTCTCTCACACACACACACACACACACACACACACACACACGCGCTTCGCCCAATATTTCCTAAAAATTGTATTCCATACGTGCTTGCTCTAAGACATCAATTCCAACCCCAACCCCTCAGATGTGTACAGCAGTATAATAAAACTCGATATTTGAAAACACTGACATACACCAAAAGTTTGTATTTAGAATGACTTGAACATGGTATATTTTTGGACACAATGTTTCAATGTTTACATGTCAAGGCACCTTGTAAATAGTCGTAGTTCATTTGACATATACAGCTGAGTGATGCACATATATAAGGGCACAAAAGACTCTTACAGTCTTTCATAATGTCATTTGATGTAAAAGCGAACTAATGCGCATCATACATACTGCTTACTGATTATATAAGGACAGGCCACGCTTGATACGTTCAGAGAAGAGCTCTGGTATAATTGCCTTTAAATAAAATGAATTCAGTTTTTCAAGCATCAGGATCCAAAATCTTTCATCAGAGAAAATTCTTTCCATATGATATCCCCTAAGGGTCCAGATCACAAAATCACACCATTTTCGGTCACAAACTCCCATCTGACCTTGAACTTGATAATAATAATCATGAACTTGTTTAAGCTTAAGATCAGCACCAATCACTTCACAACGAAAAGATGGGTCTTTGGCTGCTTCCATTGGTGTCATGTCTCTAAATTTAAATGGAGATTCCACTTCTAATAGCCCTAATGATTCTTCGCAGTGTTTGCAGGTCACCAAACCAGTAGGACTGCTACCTGGATGGGGAAATACCTCATTCACCCATAATCCACAATAATTTCAGTGTGGATTACCTTGGATTTAATCTGGTATAGGCGTTTTGCTGCTGGCCCATGTGTTCTACCCCATCTTACACTGTCACTGTCAAACTGAATATATCCCATGACTTCCCTTACAGTACAATTAGGCGAAGTACTGTTTTTCAATTTACAAACACGTCCAAATTTGAGCTTGTTAGTCTGCCAATACGTGCTGACAACCAGTTTTTGTTGTTTGCCTGTCCTTTAGTAATGTCTTGAATTCTCTCACATTCTTCGTTTTCACAATGAAGAGATGTAAAGTAGGCCTCATGCATTCATCACTCTGTAAGTTGGCCTTGTCATAATACATACGGTCAATGTTGTGTAATTTGGGGGTTACATGTTCTGGGTAGGGTGCTTTAACATAGTCATTTTCACTAGCATGTGGTATGTCTTCAACATTACATGTCCAATTATCACGAAGTTGGTTCGGATCAGGTAATATCTCCCCAAACGGTTCTTGAATTTTTCAATGGTTCGAACCTCCTCATTTTACTGTCTTGTACATGTAATTCTCTCAACGTCCTAATACCTAAATCTGCCACTCGTTTCGCCCTTTTCAGTAGCTCGGCTTTATTTCCTGACACCTGGGCACCTCTATCCCGTAAATATGTCTTGAGGCACTTTACACTAAGGATTTCCAGGTCACCGGCTATGTTGACATCTTTGTTGGCCTCCATCACAGCATATAGATTTGCTGCCGGAAAAGCGTTGCATCATGGGTAAATTAGGGGAATTAATAAGTCAAGAGACGTAACAACCGTTATCAAACAGGCCTATAACAGTAGCACACAAACAAAGCCATTATCAATGCGAAAAGATATACTTTCGACTAAATATAACTCGTGTCTCTCCATGGGAAATACCTTCGTAATTTGCATAAGTTGCGGATCTGTGAAAATGAAAATGATATATGTACAGTTTAGGAGTGGCGAAATGATGTAATTATTTTGTTTTTCTTTTCGTTTATTTTTTCAGATTTGCCGATGTAACCAGTGAAATGGCCCATCCTTTTACTGAAAAACGATTGAGATCGTGCACCTGTCATTATGGTACCCAGAAGAATCATCAGGAAAACTGGGCTTGTATTCCTTGCCTCTTTATGTTTTTTTTTCGTCAATGTTACCTTTATCATCGAATGGAGAGATGACGTCAGCTGGATACCACGCAAAATTCTGCATCTCTCAAATAGTTCTTTCTGGATTCCTCTTGCTGACGGAAAAACAGTGTTCTACACTAATTTTACATTTATGCCCTTTATGCCAAAGTACATCCTCAATAATCCCGATTTATGTCAAAATAAAGAATCGGTGTTTTTTCTAGTGATGGTCCATACCGCAGTTTTCCATTTTGATCGGAGAGAACTCCTTAGGAGGACTTGGGCCAATAAGGATCTTCTCCGCAGTCACATGATGAGAGTCTTGTTTCTCGTTGGTCTCCCGCAAGAATCTTCCACGCAGGAAATGCTTCATAAAGAGAATTACCAAAACGGGGATATTGTCCAGGGAGATTTTATCGACGATTATCACAACCTTACTCACAAAGGAGTGATGGGATTTAAATGGATAAGTGAAAATTGCAAAAATGCAAAATATGTGATCAAAATCGATGATGACGTTTTCGTAAATATATTTCATTTGATAGAAACAGTATTGCCAGTGGCAGAGACACATCCTAGGTATTTATTTTGCTATACGCGAGTAAACAACACAGTGGCGAGAGACGGACGCCACGCTGTAGATAGCCATTACTTTTCAGGTGTGCGGCGCTTGCCGTTTCCATTCTGTGCTGGACCTTTTGTACTTATTCCAAACGCAATTATGACTAAATTGTATGTAGCTTCTTTAACTACACCATTCCTTTGGCTGGATGACGTATATTTATTCGGAATACTGCCACTTGTAACTGGAAATATATCCTTGTACCATCTTCCAAAGTGTCACGAGGATCCAAATGATGCATTAGAATGTTTCTCATCAAAAGCGCAATGTGATATTCTGGCAGCGTTCGCGTGGGACGACAAAGCAATGTTTTCACTGTGGAACTACAATCTAAGGCAATATAATGAACGGTTATGGCGCTATGTATAGGTTACAGGTTTTCATCAGTCTGGTGTGGACATTCTTTTAACGCCCCAGTGAGATAGCAGAAAGGTCATATATTAATTGTTTTTGCTCATTTATGCTTCTGTAGATCTGCATATTCAAATCCGTTTAATGGAATAGCACAAAATTATTAACTTAAGAGTCATGAAATTTTAAACTTTATCGTGGTCATAAGAAAATAACATGATTAGATTCTCTCATTAAAAAAACCGCTATTTATTACTAAGCTATGGCCCATTGTTTGAGCACTATTGTAATCCACCCCATACTCTACCCCAATCGCCAATAGAACAACCATCCCCCCCCCCCGCAAAAAAAGAACAAAGAAAAGCAGCAAATATTCAACATATAACCATAAGACCTTACAAACATTATTTTGCAATATGTAGATGGGCTAATCAGATGTAATCTTGTTAGGACTTTACAAGTTTTAGCATTGCCTTACGTAAATGGTCTAATTAGATCTGATCTTGTTAAGACTTTACACGTGTTAGCATTGCCATATGTAGATGGGCTAATTAGATTTGATATTGTTAAGACTCTACATGTTTTAGCACTGCCATATAAAGATGGGCTATTTAGATTTGATCTTCTTAGACCTTTACACGTTTTAACACTGCCATATGTAGATGGGCAATCAGAAGTGATCTTGATAGGACTTAATACGTTTTAGCATTGCCATATGTATATGGGCTAATTAGATATGATCTTGTTAGGACTTTACAAAGTTTCAGCATTGTCATATGTAGATGGGCTAATTAGATCTGATCTTGATAGGACTTTACACATTCGAACATTTCCATATGTACATGGCCAAATTAGATTTTCTCTTGATAATCACAATTTTTCAGGAAATGTTATAGCCATTTATGAGTGTGAGTTTTACAGTGTCGGTCTTGAGTCTGTTTTGGTACGATCATAACAAAAATATTTAATTACAGTCATAAACTGTATACACTTCATGCAGGTTTTGTTCATGAACTGATTAGATTTTACATGGAGTTAAGTTTGTACTAAAATCTATTTTACGGTTGCATAAGGTTGAGTCATGACATTTTACATACCCTGTGATGGCAGTTGGTTATATGTAGATGACTCGATTACATTCTTACATATATATCGCATATAGTGATAGGAGTTTGATATGACATTATGTTCTTTGTGATCTGGAATTTTTCAAGAGGATCAGATCTCAAGTATATCAATACCGAATTTCCAGCATGATCTTCCTGGAGGTATACAAATATGGATAACCTGATGATGATGATGATGATGATGATTATTATTATTATTATTATTATTATTATTATTATTAAATCCCAGGGCCATTTAGGCAGTTTTCATATTTAATCCGTGTAATGGACTTTCAGACTTTAACGTTACTCTTAAGAACCAGGTAGGTTCTTTAGAACAATGACCTGCCTTCAGAAAACATTATTTATTTCAACGTAATGTTAAAGGTCTTGTTAGGTTAATTTGTTGACTGGCGAGGTGACGATTGTGGTTTATCATGGTACATAACAAACGCGTGTAAAAATAATGAACTTATTTAAGTATAGCACTGGACCAACGTTACTAAAATACGATGAACAATATTAGATGAAGACTAATACGAGCATTGGGAAGAACGCTAATACGAACACTGGGAAAGAACCCTAATACGAACACTGGGGAAGAACGCTAATACGAACACTGGGGAAGAACGCTAATACAAACATTGGGGAAGAACGCTAATACGAACATTGGAGAAGAACGCTAATACGAATTCTGGGGAAGAATGCTAATACGAACATTGGAGAAGAACGCTAATACGAACACTGGAGGAGAACGCTAAGAAGAATATTTCAGAAGTGGGGGTATACGTGTTTTACCAACACAATTGCTTAGTTAATGAGAATGCAAATATTTGGGGTTGCGGAGAAGATGTGTAATATAAAAGTGATAATCTTTGTATTGTGTAGCGCAGCTTTTAAAATTAAAAATACAAACCACCCAAAAAATCGTCCGTCGTACAGAAAGGATTGAATGCTAAAAAGTGATGAAGGATGTCATCTGCACTTTAGAAATGTAATAATTATTTAGTTTGCTGGAAAGAACGATAAAATACACGGGAAAATATATGGATGCAAATGTGAAAAAACATGTAAATACACTTAAAGCTGCTTGATCAGTTACCACATAAGCTATTATCCACCTTGCGAAAGTCACTTTTAGGAGAAAACTCTTCTGCTCTCACCCCTCACGAATCCCGAATCTTCTCACTCTCTCGCGCTCTCTAGCTTCATTGAAACTCTCTACATGAAAGAGAGTTGATTTGTATAACGAAAGTATCTCTTTTGATCCTTTTTTACTAAACGTGGCCCCATAATAATATTCATTTAGATGGATATAATCTCAATAATGTCAGTACTCTCGAACCGCTCAATTTCAAATGAATTGGACATTTTAGCCAATATCATCATTAATTTTGCTATTTTACCCACTTGAGAGTAAACACACCCCACATCTAATATCTTGCAATTTCTTTTGTGCGACGTATTCACGGTTATGGAGGTGTGAACATCATATTGTTAGCTACAGTGGAGTAACACGGTATAGATAATCGATATCTAAGCATCAAATTCCAAATACACAAAGAAATACATAACAAATTTGTGCATTCCATGTTGTTTTGTTCAATATTGTTAGCACGTCAGTGTTTGAAGTTGCCAAAAAGCATGTAATGTTAAAAATAAATCAACATACTTTTATCAACGACGAACTGGCATGTTCAAACAATTGTGTAATAATGTAGTGTTTTGCTTCTGTTTATAATCTTTCGTTCGATAAAAAGTTTGAATGAAACATAAGCATTACATATTTTACAACCTTGATCAACGAGCATTGTTTTCGCTTCTTTTAACTCCAGTATTGATGTTGCTGTTCTGTAGCAGATTGATTGTGTTAAGGACGTATAATTTACTTGTTTGTTTTTATTGTAGAAAGGAGGTAAATAAACTTTACTTTCATAAGTAGTTTTAATTCGAAACGATGACTGACCCTGTACATGCTTGCGTCGTATTAGAAATTTATTTTTAAAAAATAAATAGTTTATAAATAAATAATTCCCTGAAACATTCCATGTAATTTCTTCAGATATGACTAAACAGCGCGATTGTATCATTGTGTTATTGTAATCAGACGTATATTTTTTCTATAACAATATTGATTACTTCAGTAACAACTTTATAAGTATTTGTTATTTATATCAGAATGTTAAAAATGGCTGACCGATCTCTTGGTCAATGTTTTTGGTTACTTTCATTTCTTCCTTTAATATCTTTCATTTATAAGAAGAGTATATACACAATAAATAGTAATAGTAAGAGTATATACACAATAAATAGTAATGTGCTCATAAAGAGCTGAGCATTTGTTTCATCAAAATTTGATGGGGGTTACAAAACTAGAATAAGTGCAAAGGATCCGCAAAATAACGCTTGATATAACGGATTAATTTTAGTGCCGATTTCCTGTGTTGTAGTGTGGAGTTTTGCATGTATGGACATGGACATACAATTATACTGCCACTGGCACCTATTTTTCAGGTTATGTGTTAATATTCACGCTCACGTTTCTTATAAGTGCACAAGACCTTCATTAATTATGAAATATTATTATACCATTCTATTCTCCCTAGTTGACACTTGTCGATCATCGTTAAGTGTTTGACTACTAAAAAAAATCAAATATTCTGCGAAATCTGTCAATGTCGTTTTCCCTGAGTTTAATATTACAAGACTCTAAAATATCTTCATCGACAACTTTTACCATTTGGCTTAAAACACGTTTTATTGCCAAATAGGCATGCAAGGCAAAGAATTTGAATCAAGTTTTTCACTTACAAGCTCGTCTCAGTTATAAACTTTATTAAATAATTAATGTGCATGTATGTATGTATGTATGTATGTGTGCGTGCGTGCGGGTGTATGTGTGTGGTGTGACGGGGTTCACTTATTGCCTTCCATATTCAGGGGGAGAAACACAACATTTACTATTGTTATGGGTCGATGGCATACATTTGTACTCATATAGAGAAAGAGGGTAGGAAGCAAACCTACCAGATGGATTCTAGCACTATCTAAAAATTACTCCAGAAATCTTTTTTCAAGAATCGGGCTTTAGTTATAGTGTGTGTGTGTGTGTGTGTGTGTGCGATTTGGATATTTAACGTAGTTTTAACAATTTGTCAGTCATAGCTCTACGATGGCTGTACTGTGGCAGTTTAGAGTGATGTCTAGCACTGGGGCAACATGCCGAAGACATGTAGCATGATGATGTCCCACCCAGTCACATTATCCTGACGCCAGGCCGACCGGTCCTAACACTAACCGCTTAATGCTGAGCGGCTAGCGAAGCAGCTGTTAGTACCATTTTTAGAAGTATTTGGTATGACTCGGCCGGGTTTCGAACCCGCTCCTTTAGTTATAAAAGAGGGGCTTTTATAAAGGACATACTACTCACTCACTGCACGTACTTATTGTGTAATGCATACAATAACGTGAGCAACCCGTGCATATGGTCCACCTACTAAATTGCCCCATGTATCCCAAACTAATAAAAACATATTTTGATGTATGGTATGTGGTAAACATACCCACACGAGTGACAATGCGAATTGTTTTTATTTGGAACTATTAATATTTGTGATATTATTCCCCCCTCCCTTATGAAAAAATGTCTCCTGCCATTACCTTTAAGTGGAACAAGCAATGCAACAAAAATTAGCTGAATCTGAAATGCAGAATAAAGATATTAAATTCTCCGTGCAGGCAAATCAATGTCTGATAAGTTTTGTTCAGTTGAAATGAAATATGGAAATAATAATACCGTGCTGAAATATTTCCCTGTAACAGAGACAAACGAGACAATTATGTAAAGTCAAACTAAAACACAACATGCATACTGAAACATTGTCTTCTGAAACAGACAAAATGAATCATACAATTATTTTAAATACAGGCTAATGTAAAGCAACATATTTGCAGAGTATATTTTAGGATACTTAATTTGTACAGTTCTGTGACATTCTTCCCTCTTATTAGGGTGTAAGATGTTTACAACCGAATGTGTCGTCAAGCAGTGTCCATAACATTCAAATAATTCTTCCGTAGTCGGTTTGAGCGTCTCAGCCCATTTTCAGAATGGAGATTCTCAGCTGTGGCAAGAGATTGTTGACTAATGGACTGGTTTAGTGGTATGGGAGGAGAAAATGAATCCTCAGCTAATTCGGAGGTAAATGTATTAAAATTTTGCATATTTGCTGAACACTGATATGGATATAAACTTCCAGTAGAACTATTTGAATTTAAGAACTGATCCTTACTATTTTGAGCACTCCTTGAATGTGTGTGTGTGTGTGTGTGTGTGTGTGTGTGTGTGTGTGTGTGTGTAATTTAGATTTCTAACATAGCTTTAACAATTTTTCAGTCATATCGCTACGATGTCTTCACTGTGGCAGTTTTTAATGATGTCTAGCACTGAGGCATCATGCCGCAGACATGTGGCATCATGTCCCACCCAGTCGCATTATCCTGACACCAGGTCGACCAGTCCTAACACTAACCTCTTTATGCTGAGCGCCAAGCGAGGCAGCCGCTAGTACTATTTTAATAAGTATTTGGTATGACTCGGCTTGGGTTCGAACCCGCGACCTCCCGCATCCGAGGCGGACGCTCTAACTACTTAGGCCACAGGAGCAGTCCCTTGAATTTAACAAGAATAAATGGAACATTGGAGGATGTGGTAACCGCGACGCATAACTGTTATAATGAGTGCTCAAAATAGGTCTCTTCGACAAGTGCTTGGTCTGATTCCGTGTTCTACACTGAGGAATGACATATACCCTAGTAAATGTGTCAGTTTGGGATTCAGTCTTGGAACAGACACCGATTCACTGAGTTTATGTATATATTGCTCACCCATCAGACTTGTATCCTCTTTCATGACCTGCATGGTACTTTTGCTTGCGCCGTGTTGGTCTTAATTCAACCTCATCTTCGTTCAAAATAGACATATACGGGAGTAGTCTATTTCAATGGAATGTTTGTATCTGGCATTTTCCATTCTCCCTCTACACCTTGAAGAGTTATATTTCGGTGTTGGGTTGTTCAATGACAGTATAAGTATCTCTTTCCAACTTGTTTGCCAATTTGGATTGGATTTGCCTCTAAAACCAAAGTTTCACTGAATTCAGAGATAGCCTTGACCTAACTTTTATAGGTTTAACCTTCCCGTGCCCCACGATATGTCCTATAAATGTAACATAAGCACGGCAAAACTCACTTTTAATGAAATTAATTGTCGGATTTGCATCACCGAGTCTATCAAGGAATTTCCGATTCGTCTCCAAATGATTTTTCCAGGTGTCATTGTAGATGATTATATCGTCGATGCAAGCTTCTCAAATTATCTAGACCACATCTAATCATGTTCACTAAACGTTGGAAAGTACAAGGCAAATCTTTAATCTCAAACGGCATCACTTTATATTGTTAAAGTTAATCTGGAGTTACGAATGCCAACATTCCCTTTGCTCTTTTCGTCAGTGGAATTTGCCAGAAACCTTTCGGAAGGTCAAATTGTGGTTGGCATAATTTTGCATTCAAAGTTTTGTATATTCAGCCATCGAATCTTGTCATGAATTTGTTTTGGTCACACCGTTCACTTTTCTATAGCCCGTGCATATGAGGAAAGTATTATCTGGTCTTGGCACAATGATACATGGTGCGCTGCAGTTACTTATTCTTGGTTCTGTGAAATCATTCTCTAACAAATGCTGACTTTCTTTTTCCTAACATCTGTGTATGAGACGGTTCTTTCTGTACGGATGTTATTTCACAGGCGTGGAATCTAAAAATGTCATCGTCATGGTAGATTTTATTTGTTCGTGTTGGAACATCTGGAAACAAGTGTTCATATTCAAATAATAGCTTTTAGATCACTATTGTAGCTGCAGATTTGATAGTTTCTGGCCTAGATTATTCAATATTTCTGAATTCCGGAGATTAGTTACACCAAAGTTACTAGAGTCCGATTGCATTCCATCGCTTAAATCCTCACTGTGTGGGACTGGTACATCTAAATTGACTGCATGATTAACACGGCTATCTCTATCAACAAACCTCTTTATGACGAACATCCTATGAGTATTAATGATGTAATTTTAGTCACTTCTTTCTAACTTTATAAGGACCACAATATCTAGCCTGAAGAGGACTTGGTATGGGCAAGGGAGTCAGAACCTTATCGTCAAGATGAAAACTCCTTTCTTTTGCATTTTTGCCGTATCTTGATTTGATGTTTTGACTTCGTCTTGGGTAAGAGATCGACCCAATCAACCATTCTTCTGCTAAATGGTTTACCAAATGCAGGAATAGGTTGCAGATGAGCCTTAGGTATCTTCTGATTGGGGTTTCCTACCATTTGACAGGTGTGACAAGATCTACACTATTTATAAACGACACTTTTAATTTTCAGACAATAAAAATTATTCAAGATCTTGTGATAAGTCTTATTGATCCCTAAATGACCTGCCAAAGGAGTATCGTGGGCTCGACTAGGAATTTTCTGTCAGTACGACTTATGAACAACAAATTGATGGCTCACTGACCACTATTCACCAGAGGGTTCCTCAGGTGGTGTCCGTTTTCTCATAATGACCCCATTTGTTATTCGCTAAACAAAAATCAGGCGTCTGCCGTGGGCTAAAATCTCTTGACCCAAAGTACTAAATGCACATAATGAAACTCTTTGTAGTCCTTTTGGCCAATATATATATATATATATATATATATATATATATATATATATATATATATATATATATATATATATATATATATATATAATAAGTTTGCTGTCTATTGCAGGAGCCAGGCAGACTTCAAATAAGCCAAATTATGGCTAAGAACTCTGAATTAGGTTGCATAACAAGTGATGTACACTTTGCCAAATTTAGCTAGATCCCACAAAGTTGCTCTTTACAAACATACGTTTTAGCTCTTAGGAGGAAACCAGATGTTTACTAAATGTATTCTTAGCCAAACTTTGGCTAGTGCCTGCAATGTCTTGTTCTATAAACCCCTTGTGTGGCACGAGAAACCCAAATCTAGATAACCGTAATGATTAGACATATTTGTCTATCTACCTCATGGTTTGTTTCCATAACGTACATGTCCAGCTTTTTTTGTCAGAAACCAAATTTTGGATAAATGTATGGTAAGCCATAATTTTGCTAGAATCTGCGTTGCCCTTTTGTATAACAAACATGGATGGCAGTTATGAACCAAAATCTAGGTAACTGTATGATTAGCCAAATTTGGCTATCCACCTTACTGCCTCTTTCCATAATGCACATGTATACTTAGCCAAACTTGGGCTAGTATCTGCAATGCCCTTTTGTATAACAGACATGGATGTCAAGGATACGGGATTTACAGACATCATTTACGGTCAAGGTTTTGTTAAAAATTTTCAGATTGGCTGTTTCTCTTGGCTTCTGGATAGATACATCGGAAACGCTATCTTCTACTGTACCATTTGTGATCATCACTGTTTTCCTCTGACATTATTTTTTACGAAGTTCTGTTTTGCTACTGGGGTCCACGCTAGTTGGTTTTCGCTTTGAACTTGTGAAGTCTCCTCATGACTGATCGGTCATTTAATTTTGTCTGGTGTGGGTGAGTGGAACTTGTTATTTTTTGAAAACATCATTTCTCTAAATAGCTTTATAAGGTATTCTTTATCAAATGTGTAGAAGAAAGAACTAATTATATTCTACTGTTAGTTGACAAAATAAATTATCTTCAGGCAAAAGGGAAACAAAATGTATCCTGGTCGAAAGCAAATCCCAGGCGTTTTCCCCCAACCACGAAATAAAACTTAAAATATAACAAAAAATAAATGAAAAAGACTTAATAAATAATTAAAAATGGTTAGTCCCCTAACCGTTGGACTGTAGGCATACAGGTCAAGCAATCTTGATATCATGTTAATAATTGCTTTTTCTAGCTGTACGACATTAGCTGTGAAAGGTGAATCTTGCTAACAGGTATATTTCCGTTCATGTATTGAAGCGTCTCCGTCACCACAAAAATCTACTTGGAAGGTGTGGAACGATTCACACTGAGTTAACAAATAAGATATACACAAAACTTCACACGTGTTTTGTTCTGAATCTGTGAAAAGATGGATACGTCGAGGCTGTCAGGCTGAGTAGTGTTCATAGCCATAACAAACGAGTACTTTACCCATAATCAAAAACAGAACACGAGTGCGGTCTTGCATTTATTATACATATCCTCTTTAACGCATACGGAATACTTAGAGCTTTACTGTACGAATGAAATTCAAAATGAATTTGGAATTATAACAGATTTACTGCGTCAAAAAGGACAAGCGCACGAACGTCAAAGAAAACATTCAGACAGTTCAGATCAGGGTCGGTTATACGAAAATACGGATTTAGTACTTTATCGAAGCCATATCAAGTCCCTGGTGGTTGAGTGTTATAAAGCGTTCGCCTTTGCCGATCTCTGCTATTTCACATCTGTCCACTTGGGTTCGAGTCTCGGGTTCGGCTAAAATGGGTAAATGAGAAAGCTGCCAGTAGCTTCCGTGTGTCGTTGGTTCTTACCCAGCCAGTTCTACTGGCCGCCATATATTTCATGTCCTGAAAAATTGCCTTAAACCCAAAACTTACTATATATAACAAATTTTGTTAAATGTCTCGCTTTACATCAAGTGGATAACTGTCGTTGATTCAAAGCGGGCATATGCCACTACGTTCATTAGCAAAATATATACAATGGATTTTCACTTATTCCGATTCAATAAACGTGCACTTGAAAATGTGTACATTTCAAACAATGTCAGCAAAACATGTATGTGAAGAAATTTACTGCGCTCCGATTTCTTTAAGATTGCTGTGTGCTTGAGATTAGAGGAGAGAACGCAAAGGTAAAAAAAACCGCATTGATTTATTCATATCACCGAGAACGTACAGACATCAGCATTTGTTATATCACATACAAATTTCACAGAGCTTATAATTGTGTTGAAACAGAGATGTTGATTATAAATCTTATTGACAGTTAATGATAAAGTGTCCCACTGAAAATGAAGAATGAATGGACACAGCAAGGAGATGTGACTTATTTTGAGAGATTTAAAGATAAAATAAATTCGTCCTGAGGTATTCAAGGAAATTTTTGCAGGTCAGGCTGGACATTTCAGTTAAAATCTGAAAACATTTGCTCAATGAAGAAAACAGCAAGTCAGTTTTGGCCGTTTGTCTATAAAACTTTATTTTGAGCCTATCTACAAAGTAGTAAATTGAGAGACAGAAATGACCCCTGAACAGGCTGGACCGTTTTACATCTCTCCTTAATTACAATAAGGCGACTACCTGACGAAAGCTGGCCACGAGTTTGGAACTGACAATCCAATCTCTATACATCACACATTTAATTTCGAATTCTAGCAAACAACTCATACATTTGACAGAACAGTATTCCGACATTGAATTTGCCTTAACTCCTTTGCACATAAAATAATGCACCTTCAGATCAGGGTCTATGCAGTCTGTTAGAAGTAATCATAGGATGATCCGATGGCAGATCAATGTCTGTGATGTTTGAAATTCGACTGGAATTATAACTGAGTATGTACGGTAGTGATTTACAGTAAAGTAATGTGTGTGTGTGTGTGTGTGTGTGTGTGTGTGTGTGTGTTGGATTTTTAACGTAGCTTTAACAATGTTTTAGTCATATCGTTACGATGTCGGCAGTGTCTCAGTTTATAGTGATGTCTAAGACTGGGGCATCATGCCGCAGACATGTAGCATCATGTCCCACCCAGTCACATTATCCTGACACCAGGCCGACCAGTCCTAACAGTAACATCTTAATGTTGAGCGCCAAGCGAGGCAGCTGTAAGTACCATTTTTAAAAAAAGTCTTTGGTATGACTCAGCCTGGGGTGGAACCGAGAACTCATGCAAAGGTTTCATGTTTTAGTATGCACTCCAGAAACTTCAACATTCTGACCATGTGTTATTGTAATATCCAAAATAGTTAGTTTGACGTATATATAGAAATCATACCATAATTATATATTCCTTTTACTGCTTAAGCATTGTCGTCTTGGATGCTTGCATGGTAATTTTGTATTTTTTATTTTTATATTTCGTATTTTAGTATTTTTGTAACAAAACAATTTCGACGTCGTTGTTATGTACCCTTGTTTATCGCTGCCAAGGCAAGGGATAAACTCCACATACCTAAACACAAAAGCACATTTGCAAGACTGACATAACCGTGAATCATCTACCACCGTGGGAGATTAAAAAACAAACAATGGAAAAAAGCATCAACAAAAATAAAATTAGATAGCAGTCTGAGATCTTCTGTTCTTCTTTGTTTCAGATGTACCATCCTTCTCATTTGTAATTTATTTCCTGTCTGACCTATGCAAATGGCTTCACATGTCACACATATCAATGCATAAATATCATTCGATTTGAAATATCTTACCCTTCCTAAATGTACCTAGTTTCCTTCTATTGTATTTGAACACATTGTAGAAGTACAGTTATTCGGACTGCTCTCAGTGAAGTCGGTATCAGTTTTTGGAAGAATTGCAGTGAAAGGTTCCTAAGAAAGACTAATATGGCCTTCTTCCTCAGCAGACTGGATCAATAATATCATACCGATAAGACTAGTATTTATGTATTTAATATTTAATGTTGATTGCACAACAAGTTCTTCCAGCTGATACAAACACACTTCTCAAGGCTCGGATATTGGCATAATGTGATCTTTTATGGTGGCAAAACCGGAGAACCCGTAGGATATCATCTACCACGGACGGGCGACCACCCACCCTTGCACATGCAGGAACCCGGTGTTGAACCCAGGCTCACTGAAGTGCAAAGCATCAGCGCTATCCAGATCACAAGTCTGTCATTCGATTTCATTATGTTTGTGGCACACACACACACACACACACACACACACACACACACACACACACACACACACACACACACACACACACACACACACACACACATTTGTGTGTGTGTGTGTGTTTTCATTACCATTAAGTTCTTTTGTATGAACAGGATTTGCCCTGATATAAGATTACCTTTATTAATAATAATTTGAAAACAGTTTATAAAAGTATAATATGTATTGTATTTCCTTTGCTATTTTTAAGCAATGCATGACAGTTTATAGCGTGTGAATATTAAGGGTGCCTTTTCACTGAATGGCAATAGTGGCTGTGACGAAGTATATGGTTGGGGTGGGGTGCTCCCAATATTTTATTTAAACTATCATAGAAGTCTCACCCAGGCTCTATTTTGTTGGAAGTTAAATTTAGTGAAAGATAGATGTAAAGCTCCGCATCCCCAGGCAGCAATGCCGATGGTTAGTGGTTAGATGATTAAATGTACAGAAAAAAAAGGTTGAAATTCAAAGAATAACAATTTAATAACAATTCAATAATCAAATGACTCAGATTTCCAATTGCATTTCTTCCACTCGACCATTTAATAAACCTATTGCATCACTTGAACAGCAGTGTGAGATTGATCTTGTCCTTGTATTTCTACTCATCTGTTCTATCCTTTCCCTCTCTTATTTCTCCCAATTCCTTCTCCTCTTCCTCCCCGCCTTTCTCCAAATTACTTCTCCTCCTCCTCCTCCACTTTCTCTGGACTCCTTCTCCTCCGCCTCCATTTCCTCTCCCACGACTACACTTCTGTCGACTTTGACTGTCTCGGCTACAGTCTCAATTCCGTCTCCAACTCTTGAAGACTTGGGACCTAATGGAACTAGAAGTTTTCTGTCCCATAAAAAGATTCCTTTTCGAAGCTTTGTCTTTCCTTAGAACCTGCCTCTAAGTTTTTCCGCCAAATTACGAGTGGTTTCTTTTTCGGAGTAAACCCTATTGATCTGCAATCCTTCCAGGCGAATACTAAATTTTCTCTTACGAGTTCGGAAAGTATTATTCGGATCTGAATTGTAATAACACTCTCTATTGCAATTTCGATTGGGTATCGCTGTGAACCGATCTAATCAGACTTAGCGGACAATTCCCTCTCGCTGTCTGTCAACGTGGGGACGGATAAGAATAGGCCCTGTTCACCCTGTGGACTTCCTTTTGATCCTTGAACTAACCTTAACACACTGGTGTGATAACGGCAAGCCTTTGTTAAATGATGCGATCTATCGCCTTTGCCGATTCAAGTTTTCGGTCTCTGGCTGGTCATGGTAACCCTGCGTAAGAGTTCAACACTAACCCCGCGGCAATCTTTAGAGATCAAACACAAGGCCGCGGTAACATTCCCAAGATAGGTAGATTATAGCTTATACATGACTTTATAGCTGGGGCTTAGCAAACGTGACAGTAGCTGCATTATCTCGCAGGAATACTTCTAATCATGAATTCTTAATGTTTGCGCAGCACAGGACCAATCTAGGTGGTATTACGGAGGTCATGAAGAGCTACTAATACAAACAATGTTGTTGCTAAGAGTGGCAAGTTTGATTAGGGTATTGTTAACAGTTTGAAGACATAGTGTATTTCAGATTCAAACTTTTCTAGACATGCACCGCGTTGAAAACAACAGCAAACCTCTTTCTCTCCCACACATACCCCTTCCCAGACTTTGCTTATCCTTCATAACAGTATTTTTATTATTTCTTTCAGACCAGAGAATAATGACACTAGAGGTTTTCAGCAAGTTAAAAGCGCTGCTGAAAGAAGTCTTACCTGAATGTTTACGTTTTTGCTGCAAGTAAATAGATATTAGAAGGCTGTACATTTTTATTGGGGTGGGTGGGAGTAAGGTCACGAGATTCAGTAGGTGTAGCCAATGCCTTGACTCTGAGCTCAAAACTTTGATGTTATAGATTTTACGATCTTGCATTCGTACTTGGTAATGGTTTGATCGATGAAGTGTTCTTTTAAAACGCAGCATTAAATCATCCAGTGTACACGTTTAAGTGACAGGGTGGAGTGGAGTAGAAATTTGCGTTGTCTGACGACGAACCTCAGATCTTCTCATAATGTTTACCTTATCGATCCACGGCAATCAGAGAATGATACGATAGCGTGGCCATCCTCAATAAATTATTAGCAGGGTTTTTTTTAAAAAAAAAAAATCCGACATTGAACTCCATGCATTTGCGGAAAATATCATATCTTTGCAAAACCGATGGTTTGCCAAGACTTTAAAGTAATTAATTAATTGATCATTCATTGATTTGCTTTGAATATTATGGCTTCCAACCCAACAGTAATTTAAAATTAACGAGAGAAACGATTACAGAGCCAAATTACTGCTGAACCTGCACACCACAGTTTCTTATACGTCTTTATTCAATGTTTTAGAAACAGATGAAGTAAACTGATTACAATATGTTCAGTGTTTGATGCATGAAAGTGATTTCTCTTCTTCTTGAAGATCACGACTCTTAAATTGTGTGTTATAAAACTCTTTTTTTTTTTTTTTACTATAGATATAAATGGTGGGTTAGGACGCTGGTGCGCGAGACTTAGGCGAAATAGCTACCATTACCAGTTGAGTCTTGGAATACTCTGCAATACGCATGCATGATTATTTGCTATAGGAATTTACTGCAACCAAATGAGTGTCAAAGTCCGTATGGGATATGTAGTAGACTGCTTCGCCTGAACACATCTGAGCAATGAGAATAATCGTACTAATAACAGAGAGTGTTTAATCAGCATTCAATCATAGACGTAGACATTCACAAATTTAATTTCAATAATAATAATAATAATAATAATAATAATAATAATAATAATAATAATAATAATTATTATTATTATTATTATTATTATTATTATTATTATTATTATTATTATTTGGACTTAGTATAACGCCTAATCTTTAGAAGCTCTGAGCGCTTTACAATATTAGATAACACATAAAAACATATAAAGCGACAAGATTACAAAAACAAACACCGTGAAATTACAAAACAAGATCATGCTGACAATAATTAAGGAAGTAAACATTATCAAGTCTTTAAGTTTGTTTTTGTATCGAGAAAGTCGAGGTTTAAGAGCACTCTTGAATGAGATCACTGTGTCCTTGTGTCTTGAATGAGATCACAGTGTCCTTGTGTCTAAGATCTGTGGACAATTCGTTCCACGTAGCTGGGTCCTGTTACGCAAAAGAACGTTGTTCGTGTGAATTCATTTAACAGTGGGAACAATGAGAATGCGAGTGTCGGAAGAAGAGTGTAAGTTTCTAGATGGGATGTACACATGGAGTAGGTGAGATAAGTATATTGAACTAGAGCCAGTCAACGAAATATAGCCAGTGACGGTTACAGAGCAGGGGTTGGGTGTGTGCTCAATTGTTCGTACTCTACGGGTGATCCCGGCAGCAGTGTTTTAAATTTTTTGAAGTTTCTGTATTAGATACTGAGACGAACCAGACAGAAATGAATTGCAATTGTCCAGTATTGAAAGGACTAAGGAACACACAAGTGTTTTAGTGGCATCAACTGAAAGAAGATTGCGAATGGATCTGATGCGTCTGAGCTCCAGACATTCAGCCATGCTTATGTTAATTACATGTTGGTGTAATGAGAGCGTCTTGTTGAGAGTGACAACCACGTTTCGTACTGATTGTAAATTAAATATTGGTATTGCTGATACTTATTGTCTGAGGCAAAGGATTTGATGATCGAGATGGCTTCAGCATTATTCATCTGCAGCTTGTTATATGTCATCCATGACTTCACATCAGAAATGCACTTATCTATACCTTGGATGGTAGCCTCAATTTCAGTTGTGCAGCTAGATTCGTATATTTGAGTGTCATTAGCGTACAATTGGTGAGACACCTGATGTCGATCAATGACACTTGTGTGTGTGTGTGTGTGTGTGTGTGTGTGTGTGTGTGTGTGTGTGTGTAACGTAGCTTTAACAATGTTTCATTCATGCCGCTGACATGTAGCATGATGTCCAGCCCAGTCACATTATCCTGACACCAGTCCGACCTGTCCGAACACTAACATCTTAATGCTTAGCGCCTAGCGAGGCGGCTGTTAGTACCATTTTTAGAAGTCTTTTGGTATGACTCGGCCAGGGTTTTGAACACACGACCTCCCTCATCCTAGGCGGGCGCTATAACCACTAGGCCACCGGAGCGGTCTACACTTGAGAGCGGATGAGTGTATAGAATAAAGAGAATGGGGCCGAGAAGCCAGCCTTGTAGACTGGTTTTGGATGTTTTTCATTACGGACACAGTTTGTGTCCTGTTGACTAAATAGGACTTGAACCATGGCAAGAATATCGTGAATACCAAATAAATAATCTTTCCACTATCCGAAGCAGAGAAATGACTGTTAACTAGTCTCAGAAGGGTAGTTTCAGTACTCTGGTGAGGGCGATATGCAGACTGTACATTGCTAAAAGGACTATTTGAGTTCAGATAAAATACAAGTAGGGATCGAGCAACGTTTCATCTAAGAATTTTAATTGAATCAGAGGTTAGAAACAGGTCGGTAGTTCTTTAAATCAGTAGGGTCAAGTGTCGGTTTCTTCAACAGAGGCTTAACAATGGCAACTTTGAAAAATGATGAGCGAGAAGCATTAATAACATCGGTTAGTGACGGCAGTTTTGCATCTAAGCACTCAGGCAGCAGCGATGTCGGAATTGGATCGAGTTCCCGTCACCTGGGGCGCTGTTCATCACAATTATTTGCACCAAATCTATAGAGACTGGTTCAAATGCTGTTAAAGGTTGCCGTGTCTATTCTGCACCAACACTGTACAAAAATTTCAAGTGGGCTGGTATTGTACAGTAAGTGACGTTAGCATTTTGAAACTATTCATATATAGACCATTGCAATAATAATCAAAAACCATGACTCATACAATCTTATATATGACATTGAAGTAAACTTATATTTTACTTACATTGTCAGTAATAAAAGCACGCCTGACTAAGAGAAACAGAAAAGAAAGTAATTTATAATCTACAATTACAGGCAATACAATAATGCACATGTACAAGAAAAATAGGTAGTAAACAAGAGGACTGGTTACGAATTAGGACGATGTGACGCAACAACTAAGTAGTCTACGCTGTCTTGACTCTTCTAGACAAAGAATGAAAGAAGATCTATTTGAACGCGATACACTTCTCATAGTATAAAACAACAGACATTAAGTACAGGTTTTTGTCTAGCTAGTTGATTTGTAAATAAACTGTGAACTTTGTTATGTCATCAAATTAATAATAATTTTTGCTAAAGACGGAAGAGCATAGCAACGTTTATCTACATATTATTTATCTAAGATCTTGGCATTTTCTGCAAAGAATAGACCGCATCCTACTTTTGTCCTTAAACATTAAATAACAGCAAATTATTTATGGAACTAAGCTTAGATAAACTCTCTTCTACATCGACAATTTCATATTGTTACGTGTAGGCTCGTACGATAATAACAAGAGAAAAGAGTGAAGACAACAAGCTTTGCATATTTTAACAAAATAATTTATTTCCCTAGAAAACAATGTAAAAATTTGAAAATAGGACTTACAGTTTGTGAATATAATCCAAAATTTAATCCTAAGAATGAAAAATACAAGTCCTATCACTAAATAGTTCTATTAGAATCCAGGTTCGAATCTTGACGACGTTCCAATATGGAAGGCGATAACATCAGATGTGGTCCTTGTACAAATAGCAACAATTCCTCAATTGAATCACAGTTTATGTTTCCGAATAATTCCAGAATAAATTTACACTGAATTTCTTTCTCCCAGAATTTATAAAACAGTACACTCGTTTGGTTTTCTAGAGAATAAATTATTAAATTCCAAAAACAACTGAACTTCAAAAACAATCTTGTTTCAACAATAAATACCTATCCGGCCTTCAAGGTTTCAGAAATACAACTGACTGACGAGCGCTCAGAAAGAGTTATATATTCACCCTAATTATCATCTCGTTCTCGCGAGATAGATTACGTGGTCTCTTAACATTGAAACAACGCAATAGCAAAAATGCAATTTGTCACGTAACAAGAACCCCTATCTACTATCACTCTGAAATAAATTTAAAAATAAAACATTGTTTATTCAGAGTAGACGAAATTACCTTGGCAATAGCCAATCGTTTTCGCGTAGCGCTTACACTACCGCGGACCAAGGTGAACTAAAAATATTGGTCATGTAACAGCATTTACGTTTTAGATAAACATCATTATTAAAATAAAATATCGAATTACTGAAAAGGAATTTCGAATCCCGTGAAAATAACCATTACAATAAAATGTAATGAAACAAAAATAAAATTAAAAAGAATTTTAAAACTAACACACAAGCAATTTAATTACATATACGTAACAATATATACCTATGTTTATGTTAAATATATGGACATACCATATAAATGTAGAAAATTTCCTACGAATTATAGAAGGTAGTTGTAAGCATTAGATGCTTCTCAACATTCAGTAAATAGAGAATATCAACGTTTTGTAAGTAGAGATAAAGAAAATTTCACGATGGATGTGAGAATGTCTTATTGATAATGTGGCGAAGTTATGATTGACATTACAAAATGTTTCCTCTTCACGAGTGAGACGGTAACAAAGGTTCCACACAAGTTTCGCCTGCCAGTTTAGGTTTCCAATCAACACTCATCTGTCCCCGATTTCTCGATCCTTTTCAAACATGATTAGGATTGTGATGAGAATTATAGGAGCTACTTAAATAAATTTTTGTTGCTATATTTAATCAAGAATTTTTCCCGAAAAGTTTTTACCGTTTGTCGAAAAGTATGTAAGAGGAATACGGTACCTTATGAGTGTCAGTAAATATTGTATTCAAAACTCATCATGCAAGTTAAGTCACTGACAATTCGCACGAGTCCAGTAGAAAACTATTTTTTAAAGAGTTATTACTTGAAATTTATATTTTGGGGTAATTTAACATACATAATGGCATCCATATTTGGTAAATTTGAGAAGTATGTAGTTCTGAAAGTGATATCACCACTGTAGCGATAAAATTGGTATTTGACTCCGGCGTTATGAATTTATTCGTACTGATACATTTCAATATCTCATTACGAAATAATCATAAGTACTCATATTCGTGAAAAACACTAAGTACTCATATTCCTCATAAACTAATTACTCATATTTCTTATAAAACTAAGTACTCATATTCCTTATAAAACTAATTACTCATATTCCTTATCAAACTAAGTACTCATATTCCTTATCAAACTAAGTACTCATATTCCTTATCAAACTAAGTACTCATATTTCTTATAAAACTAAGTTCTCATATTTCTTATGAAACTAAGTACTCATATTCCTTATCAAACTAAGTACTCATATTCCTTATCAAACTAAGTACTCATATTCCTTATCAAACTAAGTACTCATATTCCTTATCAAACTAATTACTCATATTCCTTATCAAACTAAGTACTCATATTCCTTATAAAACTAAGTACTCATATTCCTTATCAAACTAATTACTCATATTCCTTATAAAACTAAGTACTCATGTTGCTTATAAAACTAAGTACTCATGTTGCTTATAAAACTAAGTACTCATATTCCTTATAAATCTAAGTACTCATATTCCTTCTAAAACATACTTTTTGGACTGATGCACTTTTTCATGCCTTTTTTGATATATGAGATCGTATTGTCCGAGAAATTCATGTTCGAAAATTCTGACAAGATCCAATCCTCAGTCAAACAATTTGTTTTTTACATGTGATGCCCATTTAAGTAGGTCACTATTATCTAACAATCTCAGTATTTTGTAATAACAGGCAAGCACCTGTGATTGTTCATTTTTGACAATTGCACCAATGTTATTCATCAGAAATCGTAATACTCAGATGTTTCATCGATGTTTACCTTTCCATTTTATTGTTGTTGTTTTGTTGTTGTATATAGTATTCAAATCACACACATTTGTCATTCCCTCCCAATTCGCTCACACCCATATAAGAATTGCACCTCTTAGTGTAAAATCTCAAATGTAGTATATTCCATTTTTGTTCCTTTGAAATGCATGTCCGTAATACATAGACTATCTAGTAATATTTTTAGCATAAGATAAAAACAATGAGAAAATAAGATATGAATAAATATATTTATGTATCTATATCTCTTCTATATATCTGTATTGACATCAGTGCAAACTCTTTACCTGCATGTATAGAAGTGATATTTTTGTGTATCCATGCAACAAGATCCAGAACAGCAACGCTTCACAAAAATATTCCAACGTGATAGCATAGAGTGGAAATAGAAATAATGCAATACTAGTTTTAGCGTTACCTTTATTATTCTTAAACTACAACATTGTTCCATTTGTCCGAAAACAATATGGCAGTGAGCTCAAGGTGTGTAATGGGCAAATGACAGCAGAAAATGTACGCAAGTAGTAAACTGAGTAGATACGCGTAGAAGAGACGGATAGATACTATAAAACACGAAGCCAGTAACTGTTTAGATAAAATAATCTAACAGGCAGCGAAGAGTAAAAGCAGATCAAGCTAAACATGAACTGTGCAAAATACAAACAGACTGGAAGCAGACTCAAAACAAAAACTTAGGATAACACAGAACGTCGTATATTTCAAAGTTTAATTTACCTGTTCAAGCTCTAATTCAAAAGATTTAGTCCGTTGAAAACACCTTTGTTTACTGGTCATAAAGTCTCCGTGATAAAGCTTGCACGAGGTTTGACCAACAAGGGCATACTAGTCTCCGCTTAAAAGGTTCGGACATGAGTGTTTTTATTATCAAGACGAGATCCTATCCTCAAAGATTTCTTAGGATTAGTTAGCGTCATGTTTATTGTAATCAATGTCAAAAATTCGTTTAGCTAAGCTTTGGGGTGTATTGTTCCTGTTTGCCAAGACAAGTGCATCAGTGCAACAACAGGTTATTCAAACTTTCCTAAATTAATCATCTATACTTCGTGTGAATCTTGCTTAACCGTGCTGAGATGAACTGTTCCCTTGACCAAGAGAAATAAACATGATGATTAGAACGACAATGTCGCATTCCTCAAAACATGGTGAAAAAGAAAATTCTAAAAATAAGTTCTCGTTCAAAGTGGAGGATTTATCCCGATGCTGATGGCTGCGTTCTTGGCCAAGGTCGCATCTGATATATTAGGAGCCATCGTGAATCATTATTTAGGACGAGCGTTGAAGTGAAACAAAATGTTAGTGCCTTCTGGAATGATGTTAATAATGTATCATCACTTGTCTTTATAGAAGGATGAAACTAACTGAGGAAATGACACATTCATTTTTCGCAACTGAAAATCTTGAAACCAAAGCGACTGCCATAAAACGTTTTCAAAAATATTGTATGAGCGTATGTGTAAATATTTTCCACGTCAATATATTGTCAAATAAATTGACGTATTACAACGTCTTACAAAAGCCTGGAATCAATCGTAGTTCATAGACGCCCGCACATAGGGGCAAGGGGTGGGGTATTTGGTCCTCGCTCCCCCCTCCCCGAATTTAACCTCGAAATATATTTTGGCCTACATCCATTAAGCTTAATAGCTGACCACTACACGTTTCCCTGTCCTCCCTCAATGATTCTGTGGGCGTCTCTGAATCGTTCTATCGCTATGTCAGATATGCACCAGAACAAGTGACCAGCTTTGACGAAGTGGAAATGTTTGATCGATTGTTTGAAATATCTGAGAAGAAACAAGTGGATAAAAGCCACATTCCTCCTCGGCGTCGTTATCCTCCTACCTTGGTGGAAATTGGGTTCGCATCAAAGAAACAAAACACACTTTTGACAAAGGGTATTTATTCAAATAGACAAAAAAAATTGTTTCGTGTAACGGGGCACATTCGTGGACGTCGCCCTCGTGTTTATGAGTTAGAATATATCAGCCGAAAAACTTTACAAGTAATTTATTTTCCTTGCCCTTGTGTCAACGAGTGACGATTAATAAGGGCGATATCTACGATATCAAAAGTACCCTTAACCAAGGAACACGCATGGTGGGAAAATGTAGCATCAAAGAAGTGTGAGTATGCTGGAAAGTTTATTACCTAGTTCATAGTTCCGATTCTTGGGTTGCGTCCTCACAATTCCCCCATTAAAAAAAAAAACGTCTTGAACATACTGTTAAACCTAACGGGACCATCATCAGTATGAGTGCTATAGAAGCCACCGAAACAAAACAACAGTACGCGTCATGTGGAGAAAGTCATATTTTTCTGTCTGGTCATCATATATTATGTAATCGGAGCTGATATCAGGAACGTGAATTTAAATCAAGGCGATCAACAACTGTAAGCCGTTTTACTTACACTATTTGTTGGTCTCATCCCAACCTATCCTTTAAAAATACTGAGAGTAGCAGCAACGGTTGCCACTGAAAATCTAGTAAAAACAACCAATATAAAATCCGTCCTTTGAAATCGAGCGAAATCTCGGAGACTGTAACTATCGAGCTTTGAATAAAGTAATTAAAATTAATCAATTAAAATTTACTTTATCTATCGACGGTTTTCCATGTGTATTTCCTATCAGCACATTATCTTGTACAACAATGAATTTACCATAGCCATACAAGTGAACCACTGTCAATTGAGACTTAAGTAGAAATCCTTCACCCTGCTAAAGTCATGACTATCACTAGAAAATGAACCACTTTCATAGTGGAATACTAGACGAACAGTTGCAAGATCTGACGGACAAAAGAGATCGTTATTTTTTAAAAAGAAACAATCATAATTGACAACCAATGTCTGACTGAAGTTTGTATGAAATTAAAATTATTGAAGGATACTAACTTGATTGTAACATGGATAACAACTCATCCTAAACGCCATGGTCGGCAACATAATTAAAGAAAACATTACTCTCTATGGAATAAGATGTGTTGATCCAGACAGAAAAATCAATGTTGGAGTGTTTATAAAACTGCATAACGCTTCATCATGCTCTCAGCAGCAAAGACCAACTAGTATGAATACACAGACAAAGCAAGAAATGTATGCAGAACCGTCAAAAACACGTGGACATTGTTTTATTACTAAATTAAACGTCAATATTCTTGACAATGTTCCAAAACAAAACTGGACAATTGGACCTGTTCGTCGTGCCACCAGAGATGACGAACAGTGCTAGAATTTCAATGACTGGAACATCACACCTTGTCGTTAACGTTAACGACAGGTTCTAATAAGTCTGAAATCGTAAAGAGCAAACTGAAGACCTCATTTATCAAAATAACAGTTACTTGTACCTAAAGGTGAAAATAAGCACAATGCAGGTGCCAGAATAAGTAAAGTAACTATATTCATACTATGGTTATTCGTTGTATCTACCTGAACAAGAAATTCATCAGCAGCAGCATGGACGTTTACCTTTATCGAGCCTACCGTCAGAATCTACTGACTTTAAGAAAAAAAAGCCAAAAACACACACTTAGATCCTACTCTAGTGTGGGAATTTGACACGTTTGGCATGTTCAACCACAAACCCTTGATTGTTAATGAAGACGTAAACCACAATGTAGGAATGAATGACCGACATAGAAAATAAAAGAAGTATGTTTCTTTAGAAATTATGGATCATTTGCACTTAGATATGTGATTGCAAGACAACTATTTATTTAATGAATGGATGTGCGTCTCAGACTGTATAGAAGTGGTGATACCATCGATTTGATAGCAAATGATAAGGATTTCAAAACTAGCTTGAATGGGCCAGACTATACTTGCGGCGTGTAGAAGTATTAGCTAGGGCATGAACGAGATCAATCATACACTGATCAGATCATCAAGTATCCTATAAATCAAGTGAGATTGAAAACTTTTGCCAGTACGACTAGTCCCCGATCCAGGATTGAAGATCATGTGTTCCATGATCAGTTACCTAGACATTCAATATTTACCTTACCCACGACGAAGCTATTGATCAGAAACACTTTCCACTTAAATCACTACCATGTGTAAACCTAAGAGATCAGTTACTAATTGTGGGGATTTGATTTCACAACAGACTAAAGGGGTGACGAGGGACATTTCCACTCTATAAAATCAGGACAACTGCTTGTGAAAATTTAGTATGGTCAGTCATACGACAATACAGTGAAAGGGGTCTTCTTTGCAAAATTTAACAACACTCTTGAAATAAATAATCTAAGAGAAGTAATTCTACCCTCTTAAAAATTAATTCATGGAAAGTGTAGGCGATCAATAATAGGAACCGCACAGCCGCCACAGCCACCAAATCGAAGTGTAGTAGGAGTCGATAAAGACGACGAAGGATGACAAGAAGAAAGACATCGATTCCAATAAAAAAATTGTGAAATCTTTTGCTGAACATTTGGTGAAATGAAACACAATCCGGACAATGCAACATTGTTATGGATAACAAGTCGATCATCACAGTCAAATGCGTACGATTAATGTATGATGATGACCCCAAAGAACAAACATCGAAAGTCTTATCAAATGAAGCTTCGACTTTCATTCAGTAACATAGAATCTTGAACGAAGGGTATCATGACCTGCTTGTCCATTTGAAACCTACAATGACCAGATGAGACTTGATGCATCGACGCTCTCTTTCATTATAGTACATACTTAGCACTCTTCGATTTAACTGTTTAAAGAAACAGTGATGGATCAGATTTGATGTTATGTGGAAAATATTATGTGCAGTTTCTTCATTAACAAAGTCTTGGATTCCCGTTAGAACGTTTACTGTCTTGGCTTTGGACCTGTTTTCTTAAAAACGATCGAAAGACAGAATGGTGGCTTTGTGACCATTGCGGTTATCTCTATTCTTTAGCACATCTTAAATCCACAGCTAGATGAAACTTTAATGGATAATAGGAAAACGGGTCATACTCTCCAACTTTGCCAATACTGTTGATACTTACATACTTAATCATGTTTTGTATCGTAATTCGTATTTGTAATTTTTTTTCTTGTCTACAATGAGAGATCTAGAAATTGTACTCAAAGATGAGTGACTACCCTAATACTCCAACATTATTTGTTTCAGTGAAAAAATAAATCAATGGAACTGTACTTTGTAAAAAAATGATTTTGAAGAAAAGATTGTTTCATCCTTATTGTCTATTTATTCTCTCTGTCTCTCTCGCGACGGATCTTTCTTCCTCGTAAAAGATGGGGAACTAGTGGATGCATCAGCATAATTAGTCCCGAAATGTTTGCTGCCATATCAACACATGTACGGTGTCCAAATAGATGGGAATTCGGGGTCAGGGATGGAAGGGGCGGTCACTAAGAGATATGTTGCAATTAAAAACAACGCTTTTAGGGTTACCCCATACCGCCCTTTTTAAACTAACCTGTATTTTAGAAACACTAGTCAATATTGTCGTCGTGTATGTTTTGTGTTTTGTTTATATTTTGCGACTTTAGTATGTTTATTATCTTCTTCTTTCACTTTGTATGCCAAAATTAACCTTAAATGTTCCCTCATTTTCCACATTATTATGTATTATTGTATAGGTATATGTACATATTGTTATATCATTCTACCCTTTTTCCGTGCCTTCTTTGGTGTCTGTGTGTATGGATGTTTTAGGAAAGCAAAATAAGTAAAGCTTATCACTTCTGCCTTGGTGCATTTATGATGGCATGACTGTAACTGTATGCATGTATGAAATAAATTACGAGAATCTTACCCATTCTCCCTACTTTATGTGGGATGGTGTGGCTGTGGGATAATCAGAAAAGAATATTCATCCTTCCATCTAAGTCAATGAAAGTCAATAGATGGGTCTTTCTTTTTGTCAAAATAACTATGGGTTTATTAAAATGCAGGTGTGTATGAGCGCGTGTGTTCCATTCTAATCTTAGAAGGCACCAAAAGGTTCCCATTAGAATGTTGCAAGGTCCATAGGGCGCGTGAGTAGTCAACATGTTAAATTCTCAGTGTGCCTTCCGACTGTTAATCCTATGGACCTTTTTAACATTAAAATCCCACTGGGCCTCAGAGTGCCCCGATCCTTAATGGCGGGAGACTGTACATTCCCGTCAGGCCCAAGAGTACAAAAGTAGGGTTCCAAACTGTTCCCCATAACTGCGAACAAACTATTGATCGCCCCCTTGTCACTGAAATGTGTATTCTTAAAGTTTATGTATTATACCTGAACTAAAATGTTTCGTTTTTGCGTACAACGGTATCCGAGAATGGTTTATTTACATCTTATATTATTTAGAAACATTGAACTCGGTTCTCCCCAAGCTGCACGAGCAAAGTACTTGCAATGAGAACACCGATCAACCTAAGTTCTCTGGCCGTGGATTGCACTATAGCTAGTGTACTTATATACTCGAGGTAGACAGTTACGTCACTACATATAATGTTTTGTCAGAAAACTGTCCAGTTTGCAAGAGCAAAATCTTCAGCTGTAGAGTTACAATAAATATAAAATTGTATTCGTTGCTTTGATAACCGTATTTTCTGATAGAGTTGTTTGATATACTGGCTGTTCTAATATTTATTCTCAGTTCTTACCGATAGTCAGACCTATGTCAAATAACGCCATGTTATTAGATGTACTATAGTCTGTTTTCATGAAAGCCACGTTACAACTGAACATGTGAATTAAATTCGTTTAAATGTTGCACGTATTAAAGAATGAGAAAATGTTCGATTACCTAAAGTTTTGTAAGCTTCTTCTTGTCAGATGCAG
This sequence comes from Megalonaias nervosa, assembly GCA_016617855.1. Taxonomy (NCBI): domain Eukaryota; kingdom Metazoa; phylum Mollusca; class Bivalvia; order Unionida; family Unionidae; genus Megalonaias; species Megalonaias nervosa. The sequence continues at coordinate 50,088 of JAECUM010001706.1, forward strand.
ATTCACTTACGAACCTGGTTATTAGTTACTATAATAATAATCTTGTACAGTAGTTCCGACGAACTTATTTACTATGTAAAAATCAACTCCCAGTGTGCGCATGACTGTAGCATTTACTACAAGACTTTAGTCATTATATGCTCAGCTGTTTGTTTGGGGAGTCTGGTTGTCTAAATGTGTCCACGTGTCTGAATTTGGATGTCTGACTGACTGTTTGGATGTTTGACTGTCCATGCTTGACTGTTTGGATGCTTGGCTGTGTCGATTTTTGAATTGGATGTCTGATGTTTGGCTGTCTTTTGGGCTGTCTGGATGTGTCCAGATGTGACCATCTATCGGTGTTTGGCTGTGTTTGCTGTTTGAAGGTGTGATCATGTGTCTGAATCTGGAGGTATGATTTTAGCCGTAGAGCTAATAGCTTGGATGCAGAGTCGTAGTAATCGGTGGGTTGTTGAATAACCTGTGTGCTGCTGTCGGTGATCAAGGAAGATTTTGTTACCACTCTTGCACATCAAGTTGTGTCTGATGAAGAACTTTGTCAAGCCCACGGAAAAAACACAAGAAGCTTTCAAGTCTTCGAGATGATGCATTTGACCATGCACTACGTGGTAAGGAAAAGGAATGGAAAGCCTTCCAGTTAGAGGCAACAAATTTTCTCGGAAACAACAAGGCAGACAACTACTGGGAGTTGGTGGAAAACCTCCTCAAGGCATACAAATCCTTCGTTGCAACATGTCACTAAAGATACATTTTTCCACTCTCATCTAGATTTTTTCCACTGAACTGCGGAACAGTGAGCGACGAGCACAGCGAGCGATTTCACCAGGACATTGCAACAATGGAGAAACGCTATCAGGGCAAATAGAGCCCATCAATGCTTGCAGACTATTGCTGGACAGTGAAAACAGATGTTCCATTTAATGAATACAAGAGACAAGCCAAGAAGCGCCGAGTAAACACTGAATAAGGACTAAACTATGTACTTATATATACATAATAGTTTTTTTTCTTTTGTTTCATAATAAATTTTATTTATGTAACCCTTTTTCTGTTTTTTAAAGTGTTACATAAACAGGACAGGTGAAATATTTTCATGTAAAGCAACCATAAACACGGGAAATACCTTGGTTTACAATTTATGACTAAAACTCTACTATCTGCACAATATACATAGACGTAAAATGTAAAAACTTAAATATCTTGGAAACAGTAGCCAAACAGTTATTTTAATTGTCATATTTGAATTCAGCACATCAAAATCCATAATAAATAACACATTTTATCTCTGAAACAGACGTCTTTTTAAAAAAACTGTAGACAAGTGTTATGAGTCGTTCCAATTAGTAGCAATATTAATTTCATTTTATCCGTTTAACTCGATGGACATCATCCAGGGTTGGTTTTTATGCTCGTCAATTTGGTGTCAGATTTAATCATTTTTCAGTCACATCATAAATAAACATCTCATTCACGAGATTGCTTTTAGTGTCTTCGTGATAATCTAGTGACAACGCGGATCATCCTGTTCCACCCGTATAAATTATTTATCCTCTATACAAAAAAAAATATCATACATTGATCTGTTTGATCAAGGTTTTCGATTCTGGGTGTTTCTAAACTACACACTTCAGTATGACTAGAGTAGCTTTGTATAATTGAAGTGTCACAACGGTACAGTATGTCGCCAAAACAGCAAGCCAGCAATCATGTTGTTAGCAATATACACAATGGTGTTCCTCGTGATGGGATGACTATTTGAAATTTTCTTTGTCGTGCGTGACGTAACAATAATAACATTAAGAGTTGAGATGACTATTCTTCATCTTAATTGTTTGTTTTGAGTGTGCCTTTAGTCCAGTCAATATTTTAAATTAGCTTCTAGTCCAGTCTATGTATATTTTGAACAGTTCGTGCTTAGTTTGATTTACATTTAATCTTCTCTGCCCATTAGTATACTTACATCCTACATAGTTGATTTCTCTATTATGGTATAAATGAATATCTTCTAATTTTAATTCACTCAATTTACAAATTGTCTTTACGAAATTTTATACTTATTACTTGCTCGTTGCTACAGCTCGGATTGTACTAACATACCGTTACATACATACATACATACATACATACATACATACATACAAACATGCATGCATGCATACATACATACATACATACATACATACATACATACATGCATACTGCTTCGTGTGTGTTAGTTTTCTGCTGTCATTTGCCCATTGTTCAGCTTACTCTTGTTGTCTTTCCGACACACGGAACAACATCGTGGTTTAACAATAGTGAAGCTTGGACTAAATCAAGTCTTATATTCTTTCTATGTCCACACTCTGTAATAATGGAAATGTTTTTGTGAAGCGTTGCTCTGGAACCACTTTGGGTGTACACAAAACTATTCCTCCTACACGTGTCGATATAGTTTTCACTTTTTTAACAATATATGGACACATTACATGAACATATTTATCCATATATTGTTCTCTGTTTCGTTTTGTTTCATACAAGTCAAACAGTAATAGGTAGCCTCCACCTTACGGTTATGCTTTTCATACATACATACATACATACATACATACATATCACAGAGCTTTACGGGAGCAGTTGCTGCTTAAATCAAAGTGACAACTCAGATATGGGAACAATTTAAAGATGTGAGAAAAAAATGTAATATATCATTGAATAATTTCCACATTTAGCGCTAAGAACTTAAATTCTTATACTGATATGAGTACGGTGGAGTAGAATGAAAAATGCGTGTTACAGAACAACATAATGGTACAAAATAACAATATCATATTGATTTTGACATCAGTTACAATAAGAAAGATTATCATTGACTATTCGGGGTTTTAATTAGCTTCCTCTGGAAATGAAAAGGTCCCAAACATTTCAGCTGGTGCCATGATCTGACGAACAATATTTTTGTAAATTGTTTGGAATGAATACTCACAAAATCCCAGTTTTTTTGTTTCAAAATACTGAGATTACTAGATAAATAGTGACCGACTTAAATGGGCATCACGTGTACTTAAATGGGCATCACGTGTAAAAATTAATTGATAGAATTGGGTTTGGATTTTGTCGGTTTTCTCACATTAGAACTCATGAATTTTCTCAAAATTGGCATGAGAATGACAAATCAGTAAATTAAACATGCATTGTAGTGAATAAAGGTAATCATTATTTATTTCCTAATGAGCTATTGAAATGTATCGGTGGGAGAAAATTAATTTTCCAACAGTGACAATAACAATTACATTGGAATTGCCCTCTAATTACTTTCAAGAAATGCATCTGCCCTTACGTGTGTCATTCAAACTTGTATTTCCATACTTAGCAATAAAGGTAATCGTTATTTATTTCCTAATGAGCTATTGAAATGTATCGGTGGGAGAAAATTAATTTTCCAACAGTGACAATAACAATTACATTGGAATTGCTCTCTACTTCCTTTCAAGAAATGCATCTGCCCTTACGTGTGTCATTCAAACTTGTATTTCCATACTTAGCAATATTTCATATTCTTCATCTTTGGCTCCTCCATCTTCTTTCTCTCTCTCTCTCTCTGTTTCTCTCTCAGACAAATATCTAGTATACATGTACGTAACAGATGAGAAGGTGGTATCCAATAATGTTTCTCATCGAACTTCAAGCAACAATAGATTTCAAAATCTGTACATGGATAATCGCTTGCCTTTATTATAGAGGTGCCAAATTATCATTATAATTTCTGGAATCTACCCTTCATTTCTAAATAGGATTACAATTGGGTTTGGGAAAATAGTTGGATGTAAAATTCGTTTGCCTTGCGAGGGACTATCCGAGCACCAAACCTTTGACCTTGACCCATCCTTTTAGAGGATGAGCGCATGGCCATATTGGTTAGGGCGCAGGTGCATGAGAGCTAGGAAACAGTTTCTGTTTGGGCACATCCCCCAACAAGGATGGAACAAGCATATTAAGTAGTCATGCGTATCAAACACACCCACTTGACGATGGACGACCCAGCAATTAACTCCTTCGAATAAAACGTTCATTTCGGACTCCTATGGAAGGAACAAGGCCTTCATAAATATATATGGATAGGTTTATTATGTATAAAAAAAACGGAGCTGGAAGTGCTATCGCTGGATCGTACATTACAATGCGTGATAATATTAAATGAAAATATATATTAGGAAAGAATAGTATTATAATTGTTAGATAATTTTAATTCGTTCCCAACTGAGGTACACACACACATACACACACACACACACAATACCATCGATATAAACAAAGCGCCTTCAGTTATAATTCGTTCCATGAAGGACTAGAGCCAGTGCGGCAAGTAACGGCACATATCGCCTATCTCCAGTATAATGGATTTCGGTTTAGAAACATTTAAATTATAAATTGACAATAATATAGAAAATTAAAGGAAATCGTTTATCCCAGGATCGTATATAGTTTTAGATACACGAGCATATGAAAGAAATTGATATAACGATATCACAATAATAAAGGAAGTTAAAGAGGATTCGTTTCCAGCAGGACTCGGTGGGTAATGGTAGCTATTTCGCCTAAAGTCTCGTTTCTAGCAGGACTCGGTGGGTAATGGTAGCTATTTCGCCTAAGTCCCGTTTCTAGCAGGACTCGGTGGGTAATGGTAGCTATTTCGCCTAAGTCTCGTTTCTAGCAGGACTCGGTGGGTAATGGTAGCTATTTCGCCTAAAGTCTCGTTTCTAGCAGGACTCGGTGGGTAATGGTAGCTATTTCGCCTAAGTCTCGTTTCTAGCAGGACTCGGTGGGTAATGGTAGCGATTTCGCCTAAGTCTAGTGCATCCTAATCCTCTATATCTATATAGTTAATAAGAGTGGTAAACATTTGCTGTAGTTTGAATCTAATTCTCTTTTCTCTCATTAATTTTGAATAACTTTTGGTCTGAATACTGTTTCAAGCTCGATTTTACATTGGATTTCGCCTAAGTCTAGTGCATCCTAATCCTCTATATCTATATAGTTAATAAGAGTGGTAAACATTTGCTGTAGTTTGAATCTAATTCTCTTTTCTCTCATTAATTTTGAATAACTTTTGGTCTGAAAGCCATACTGTTTCAAGCGAATCGATGCATGATTACATTGTCTTTACAAACTATCGATTTTACTAAGATATGAGATTTTCCACAGCTGCCAGGATTTCAGTTTCACTAAACAGAAGTATATAACATGCATGCTGATAATGTATTGAGGATGGCCATGCTACTGATTATTCTCAGGGTTCTGATAGCCGTGAATCGACACATTTTATAATGGAAGGTTTTTCGTCAGACAATAAAAATTTCTACCCCACACCAACTTATTACTTCAAAGAGGACACCGAATAATTTACTGCCACTTAAAAAACCCCACTTCATCTATCAAAATCATTACGAATGACGAATGCAAGATTTCATTAAATCTATTTTGTCAAATTCTTGAGTCCCAGAATCAAGGCATGGACTAGTCTGGTTGACATGGACTAGTCTGGTTGAATCTCTAAGGGATTCTGTCCCTACTGCCATAAAAAGTCATAACTTTCTATCGTTATTTACCGGCAGCAAAACGTGAAGTTACATGTAAGATTCTTTCAGCAGCACTTGAAATTTATTCAATACTTCTCGTGTCAGTATGTTTTGGTCTGAAAGAAATACTGAAATCACTGATATGAAAATACAAAATGTCTGGGGATGGGGCATGGGTGAAAGAGAGACGGAGGGAGGTGGATACGTTTAGTGTTTATTTCATTGCGGGACATGTATAGAAAAGGTTTAACTTATAATACCCCAATATTAACAACACCCTAATCAAGCTTGCTACAGCTTAGCAACAGCGCTGTTTGTATTGGTACCTTGAACAAATTCTCTTCATGTCCTTAATAAGACCTAGACAGAATGATCCTGTGCTGGGCAAACATTAAGAATTAATGTTTAAAAGCATTCGATATGGTCACTGAACAGAAATCTACCCTTAATAGGCACACAATATAAACTTGTCATTCACGAACAAGTGCCAACAGAGAACGTCGCTTAAAAAGAATAAATTAGTTCTGTTGACACTTATAAACTGTTTTCAAATTGTCATTCGTGAAATAAAATCGCCGTCGTTAAGGGAAGTCTAATACCAGGGCGTGCCATATTCGTATAGAAGCAAAGATTAAGAAAGACTAACACTAATACAATCAAATGTACTGACAGACAGTCAGAAATATCTAGTATGTGCAGGTTCAGTTAGTGTTAGAACAATCTTATGGTCTGGACGCGCTGCTGCTGTTGCACCGCTGTGATCCCTGGTTCGACACCGGGTTCCCAGCATGTGCAAGAGTAGGAGGTGATCGCCCATCCGTGGTAGGTGTTTTCCTAAGAGATCTACGGTTTTGTCCATCATGAAAGACCACATTATGCCAACATTTTTGAGCCGTGGAGAGTTTGTGTCAGCTGGAAGAACTTGTTGTGCAATCAGCATCAAATAAATAATTCTAAATAGTCTTATTCGTATGCAATTATCGATCCAGTCTACTGAGGAAGACGGTTACAATGGTCTTTCATAGGGAACTTTCGCTGTACTTCTTACAAAGACAAAATTTGACTTCAGTGAGCACAGTCCGTGTAACGAAAATGCTACAATAGACAACATTGTCAGGAGGTGGTGGAGATGTGTGATCTCCCCAACTCCTTATGACTTTTAGTTACAGTTATCTAGGAGATGATCGACCAAGGTGTTATTGCCCGGATCGAGTAAACAACAATACACTTACATGTCAGAATTGTGTAAAGTCTATATTTACTAAACTTAATTAAAATGTAAAGTCATCGTTTTGTGACTGTTATCGACTTTTATATTTGGCTGTTTAGTTGCTTGTTTGTTTGCTTGTTTTTTCTGTTTGTTTTTTTTTCCTCGCACTGCAGTCCATGATTCACGGCTATGTCAGTCTTGCAAATGTGCATTTTTGTTTAGGTTAATGTTGCATATGCCTTATGAACGATAACCAAGTGTACACAGAGGTGTAGTATTGTGGGGACGCGTAATTTCTTGTTTGCGCTCCCCCCCTCCCCCCGGCATCTGAGTAACATGCGTTCCCTCACTTTTGTATTGCGCTGTCTCACTTCCTTATTTAGCATGTTCTCGTATCGAACTAATGTAATCAGACCACATATATTATAGTGTTAATGACACTGGTTGCTTACCATATAAACAGCACGCCGTCCTCCATTGCAAGTGCGACGAGACACGGAATTTAACAAACGCCGTCGCTTACTTTTATTCTCAGTTACGAAATGAAAACTGTATATAAGGAAATAGGTCGAAGTCAAACACTGGCGGCGTCTGTTATCTTCATGTTATGTTTTAGTATTCGGCCCTTCTTGCTTGTAATACTTTCAGATACGTGGATATTTTGCCCTAAACATCATCCAGCATTTAAGGGAATCCAAAACAAATTTAGTATAAACATAAAAATATAAATTTAAAAAACCCCGAGAAATCAGCACGTTTCCTTATCCGTCCGTATATTAATAACCCTGACGAAAAAACCCAGATAATACGAAAACAATACTGGTCGATCGATCGATCGATCGATCGAGAGAAAATCGAATTTCACCAATATCTAGTTCATTCAATGTATCATAAGAGTCTAACAAAAATGCTCCAAAAATTTGACCCTTTACGTTGCTTGTTGCCATGACTCACTGAGGTCAGTCGAATAAATATATTGTTTGTTATTTGATCTGCGTAAAATTCTTCATAAAAATGTGTTAGCTTGTGTTTTTTTTTTCGAAACGTAACATTTTCCATGCTCATTTGAGCACTTTCATTGTCAAGTCTTCGGTTTCAAAAGTATGTAAATTTTGCACGTTGCTAAGGTCGTCATTTTCATTTTTTGGGCAGATGGAATAACGAAGTTTAACCAAAATTATCTTGGGCTAATTTTCCTCTTATTTTCTTTGTATTTCAGCAATCTGTCATTATATTGTAAACTGTTTTGTGAATCGTTGTAGTTCTGAAACTTATTAACCCTGTTAACTTGGAACTCTGTTGTTTCAACAGCTGAGTATCACATGTAAAGAATTAATTGCTAGATACGCGTTAGGATTTTGTCTGGACTTCTCAAGATGTCGGCGATATTAGGCTTTCCACGCATAAATGTTCTCAAAGAAGACTATTGTATATATCAAACTTGGCATGAGAATGGTAAATCAGTCAAAAGGCTTTGTTTTATAAAGAATACAAGCCATTATTTCATAATGAGATATTGAAATGTATCACTTTTGGAGCTACTTTCTTTTCCCGTTTAGGAAATATATGTGCTTTTATGTAGGCGGTGCAATCCAGCTAACCCATATGAATTTCAAATAACAAACGTAGGTTTCAAGCATCGATTGTTCAAAAATAGTTTTCAATACGAATCGTGCCCATTGTCAGTGAATGAACTTATACAAGTTATTATGCTCCATATTCACTGTCACACTTAAGTATCGTAAACCTGTTACACGTTTTTATCAAATGGTACACATTCTAAGGGCAAACATGTTTGATTCAATACATCAACAAAATGTTTAAATAGGTCTTTTAACTCATTACAGTCCTAATCATTTTTGAAAACTTTGAAGAAATCGTGGACTGATGAGAGTTAATTGCAAACCTAAACTGTCAAAGGAAGCTTGTGTACAGCCTCTGTTACCGATCGCAAACTTGCCAAAGGCACACAATTCACGGTTGAATGCAAAATTAAATAAAGTAACAACCAAAATTGCACAATTAAAATCTTTTGTTTAAAAATGTCATGCTCAGAAGTCTGTCTGACCGCTCTGTAAAATGTTACACCATTTTCAATGCATCATTCAAGCCCAAGATCTGTGTAAACGAAAAATAAAATATAATTTCTTATGAAAACAGTTATTAATTTTGAGGCATTACATATAGGAGTTAAATGTTTTAAAATTCTGTCCTAAACTTATTGCAAAATTTAGGAACTTCATATTATCGATGTAGTAATGCATCCATAAGTCGCACTGGAGCAGAATGGAGAAACAATCCACACCACTGTAACAATACAATGTTTGCACGTCACTCGCGAGAGATTGTTTATATCTACTTAATAAGCGTACATTCACTGAATGTTGAGATATATTTCATGCATAGAGCCATCTTCTTGCATTCGTACGTAATTTTCTACATTTACATGTATGAAAGTGTCATTGTATCAGAGCGTTTTGCAACTTTTGTTCCAGAAATCTATGGCTAGTTAAGGACGAATGTCATGCATTCTTTTGTTTTCATAAGTTGCCAAGATGTTAGATAAAAATATGTAGATAAACGTCGCTATGCTTGTCCATCTTTAGAAAAATTACTTAGTTTGATAAAATAACAGTCACCGTTTATTTACAAATCGATTAGCAAGACAAAACAAACTACTTAATGTCTGATGTTTATGCTATGAAAGTGTTTCGCGATCCAATTTATTTTCTTTCACTGTTTGTCCATAAGGGTGAAGGCGCTGTCCACGTGGACTTTTTTGAGGGAAAAGGTACGTAGTGTTTTGTCATATCGTCCTAATTCGTAACAAGTCCTTTAGGTCACTACCGATTTTCTTATACATGTACATATATTTTACTGCATATAATTATAGATCAAAATTTACCTTCTATTACGTTATTGTTAGGAGTGTTTCTATTATTGTTGATATAAGTAAAATATAATTTAACTGATGGACAACTGATCAATATACTGGAAATCTATTTTCAGAAACAATGACAAGTCGGCTTCAGTGGATTCCCCTAAGCCAACGCAGTTGATGTAGTCACTAAAAAATCTATGATACCGATAGTATGATCTTTCTTAGTGAAGGCGGTAATCTGTTACGAAAAGTTTTGTCGTAATCGGAATAGAAGCCAAGTTATTCCATATAGCATTTGAGAAAAGTTGGCGAGATCCACGAGGACATCGGAGAAATTGGTGAGATCCAAGCGGGAACCACGACTTGCCGCAGATATTAACGCGTCAATTATGAATCGTCCATGGCCACCACCACCCGTGTACGAATCGATGCTGAAGAGCACCAAAACAACATTTTACTGGAAGATGGACGCCAGTGGATCTTTGAAAATCCCATCTTTGCAGATCTTATTGTACCCAGCACCTTCAAAGAACTTGTGTCCCAGCAACAAACCAAGAGCCTATATTGGGTATGGACCAAGTAGGTACACTGGGAATTTACCGGATTTTAAAACCAACTGTCCCGCTGTTTGATTTTTATAATATAATACTTAGCAGAGCTGAAACTGGAAAACATGACCAAGCCCAGGAAGTGTTTACAGAATGTATGCAGCGACTATCCAAGGGAAGACCATGTCCCGAACCTCCACTGATACAATTTTCCAATTTGCGTGTTACTGCAAACACATCACCGAGCGTTACTTCGATGATCACGATCCCATCATAGTTACCATAATTTTATGAGACTTTTTCTACACCAGTCACCGCTGGGAAGATCGCACACTCGAGACTGCGCTAGCATCGTTGCCTAATATTCGATCGCGGCTATTTGGGGGCTTCCCTGCGAATAACTCATTGGTGTTTTCGTCGGACGTTTGCGCCCCGTGGAACTAGTTGAACTTTCCACGGTGCACACGAACTTGATTCAATAATAATAGGGATGACATTAATGACTGGAAAGGAAAATCCAATACCGTCATCTGTGCCAACGTCACTATCGACAGCAGCACATAAGTTGCACGAAATCCCACAGAGTTCTATGACTCCCCTTCCAAAATCAGCTAATGATATAATGGATTGAGCTGGGAGTGCATGAGACATTGTTAAGTTGGAATGCAGTGATGTGTGTTATGTATGGGCTCACATGAATTTGCTTCGTTACAGATTAAATTATTTCATCAGAACCACTTACGAGATTATTATTATAATAACCAGGTCCGAACTTGAATCTGCATTAGACAAGAATAATCTCACAGAATTATAAAAAACTCGAACAATACTCGTCCCTTAATACATGCAACATATCAATCAATTTAATTCTTCTCTTCAGTTCTAAAATGGTTAACTTGAAACAGAATATAGTCTATCTGTGAGCATGGCGTTATATGACAACGGTCTCACTATCTGTAAAATTTTTCGAATAAATACTGGAACATCCAATGTATCACAATTCTATAATATAACACGGTTGGAGAGAATAATATAATTTTATATGGCTCCTGTCAAGGTTATAGGCATGTGTCAGAAACATACAGTCAGTACCTGGTTTAGTTGGGCAGAGCCCGCTGTAAGATATTTTGCCTTCAAGATTGTTTTTTTTTTTTTTTTAAAGAAGCCGTCCGCAAAGGTTAATGGTGTATGCTTTTATCAACATCCAACTAATACCTGGTTTGGATGGGCAGAGCCCGCTGTAAGGTATGTTGCCTTACAGGCTTTTTGTTCTTTCAGGAAACCGTCAGTAAAGTTGACAGAGTCTTTACAAAATTAGTTGTATTGTGATTGTTCAGTCAGACGTTACTGTATAAGTACCTAGATATGGTGAAATCCACGGCCAGAGAGCTTATGATTATCGGGTTTGTCAGTGCATGCGCTTTGCTCGTGCAGCATTTGGTGAACCGAATTAAGTACTTTGAAATAGCAAGACATAAACCAACCCACGTGTAGCGTTGTACGGGGTTCCGAAACTCGAGCACATTTTGGTTCATGTATAATGCATAAAACATTAAGTATACTTTGAAATAGCAAGGCATAAACCAACCCTCGTGTAGCGTTGTACGGGGTTCCGAAACTCGAGCACATTTTCGTTCATGTTGTTACGATCCTGTAGTTAAATTACATGTGTGTTAAAATTTGAATTCTTTCTAATTCTTTTTATTTCATTTTTTATTTCATTTTTATATCATTAAATGTAATTATTATTATGATGATGATTATGTTCACAGGGTCTGATATTTTGTTAGAAACATCGTGTTTATTTAAAACGTAAATGTGACTCGCGTAAGCACGATTTTTGCATGACGGTTTTTGTCGATTCAAGTAAACAGTCGGAAATAGCTATGTAAATAATTGGTTGTGACCACGGTCATTACTAATAATACTTGTTGACATTCTATACTACGTTGGCGATATTTCGAAATCTCCACGATTTCTTCATGCGTGTACATGAAATGACGTATGAGTTTGCTTTAAAATACTCAGGTACCTGCGAACTAGTCTAGAGTCATATTGGAGAGTCATATTTTAACATCTTAGAGAGTTTTCAATACCTTAAGAAGGTATTCTTTTGTGCTGGAAAGAGTTGTTCGTTCGTACATATGAAGAATAACATGTGTTTTGTTATTGACGATAGCTGTACTTCATCTACCTAATTATTTTCCCTGGAGAACTACACAACTGGCTTTGGACAAAGACATTTTCTGAAATTAATTCTAAATTGGAACAGGACAATACAAATTGTGATTCACAGTGAAAATTCTGGACAGTTGTGTTTAACCTTCGTCTGACGTCATCATCCGCCATCTTGGAACGGAATTGAGATTCAGACTACGTCAATTTAGAACTGTTTATTCACAGGACTTGTGTTTTCACAATTTTAGAACAAATTTTTGGATCTTCTTGTTTCATATTTTTACCTTTTCGCCGTGTTTTCTAGGGAAATAAATTATTTTTGTTAACATTTACAAAGCTTGTTGTAGTCACTCTTTTCTTTGTGTTACTTTAAACAAGCCGATGCGTAACAATGTATAATGCATAAAACGTTAATTTCACAGTTCTGTGCCATTACGGATTATTGCTGAAAGGGCTGATCATAGGCGACTATAGGTAGAATTCACACGTAAGTTGTCAAGTCATAAACACAAACAGCCTGTAGAGTTTAACAAATCCATCCAATCTGTTATCCCCATAATTGAAATGATAAATTATTTAATTGTAGTTTTCCATGTTTGAAAAACCGTGTTATAACAAAATTCAGAACCCGAAGTGGAATAGTAGTTAGTGTGACTGACTCGCAATTGAAAAGACACAGGTTCGAATCTTGCAATCTGATCAGCCCCGGTCGGGTTTCACGAATTGTCTTTGAGTAACGCATCTCACTCCGAGTGACTCTACGCTATTTCTATTGCTCTGCCGTAAAACCCCAACCCTCCCAAAACCCCACAAGTCTTGATGTCGGCTAAGAAACAAGGAAGAAATCACACTGGTTAAATATTCTACATTTAATTTTCAGGTCAGAAATACGGACTGCACTAGGCTACATGTAAAAAGGAGGAAAATTGTTTTATTTGCGATATCATTTTATCTGCAAACGAGTCAGTAAGTTGAATTGACTGATATTAACTTTTACACCTTTTAATTTAACTAGCTTTGTTACCACACACACACACACAGCCCAACCCAGCAGCCCTTTGAAGGGTCACTCCGGTATTCTAGAAAAGGGAATACTCATTATTGCCATCTTCTTTTCATTGTGTTCATCCGTGCGTAATTCTGTTTTTAAAGTGAGAAAAAATATTCCATCCTCCATCCTATAACCGATTATTTGTAGGTGTGAGTGTTGAAACTGGAAGAAAGTTTTCTTGTTGTTTTGCGTTTAACGCCATTTTTTCAGCGCACGGTAAACTAGACATGGGAGCCATAATACAACTGGCAGAGGAAAAACCCGAGAAAATGCCGGTATGAACCACCGACCCACGGGAAGTTACTTACAAGCTTTCTCAAACACACACACAGGCCGAGACCGAGACTCGAAATCACGCGGACAGAGTTGAAATTGCATTGATAGGTACGAGCACTTTAGACCCACTCCTCCACGCGGGGCCCCCGTCAGATAGTGCGTTTGGTATCGCATCAGATCTCCCGTGCCAAATTATTCGTTCGCTGGCAAGTGATGATGGTTGTCTGTAAGAAATTTTGTATATCTTGAACGTATAACGTATCAGTGAATTTTAATTTGCTATTCCAAATTCTGATGCTACATTTCTTTTAAAAGAATACAAAAATACACTATACAAGATAAAATGCATATAAATTCTCTCTCTCTCTCTCTCTCTCTCTCTCTCTCTCTCTCTCTCTCTCTCTCTAACTTTACATAGTCCGCGCCCATATTTTCTTATCAAATGATGAAAGATAAATAATTTTTAAAAAAAATGAGAATACAGTAAAGATGCATTATTTCCCAAAGCTACAAATAAAATCACTCGTTTCTTCATATGCACTTTCAGTCTAAACTACTCTAATCAAGCAAACAATTTACTCTGGTTTGCAGAAAATAAATTAAACTCTCCAAAACAATGACACAAGACATGACGCCGAGTGCATAACATAAGAGATTTTTTGACAAGTTAATGCACTATTCCTGTAGCGTGCCTGGAGAGCCCCTTGAGGGGATGACAACAATTATCAGTGAATTTTACAAACACTTCATCTCTTCATTTCTTATCAAACGATATAAACTGTAAAGATGAGATTAAGAATAAGGTACAATGCATGTAAGTTTACGTATCTATATCTAAATATGTTTCCTTCTGTAATAACCAAAAGTCTGCGCGATATTTCTTCTCGAATAATACATAACAGAATTAATAAATGCAGAGTTAGGATAAACACATTCCATGTTCTCTCTCTCTCTCTCTCTCTCTCTCTCTCTTACACACACACATACATACATACATACATACATACACACGCGCACACACACACACAATAATACTTGCTTTTTTTCTTCTCACAAATAAACTGATCTCATTTGAAATTCTATTGATTTGCTTTATTTTTTAGGTGAATTATTTATCATGCAATGAGCTACATTCTTTAAGTTTTTCTTTTTAAATATATCATCCAGGCTGGTCAAGAAGGATTTTTTTTTTATATTTAAAAAAATGAGGTTTTAAATCAAAACAAAAACAATATGAACTACGCTTTGACAGAGGTATGGGATTGCAAAAGGTAAATGCTGATACAGTAAAAGAGATCTTGAATTGGTTGGTTCCCGACATCGGAGTTCAATATTAGTGGTGGATCAGGTATTTGGTTCAGTATTTTAGTTCAGATGGGTTAGATATATGATCTTGAGAGGAGTAGTTTAGAAACTTGTACTCCCTCCCCTACGTAGGCACAAAACGGGGTCCCAACAATCCTTGGGGTGAGGGGAGGGGCGCATTTCTGAAATTTTGCAGGAGGACCCAAAATACGTTGATGTTTCCCCATATGGTAAAGCCTTAAGTCACTCAGTCGTGACCGCCCCAGGTGGCTTAAGTGGTTAGGGCGTCCACCGGGGTTGCGGGAGGTCGAGGTTTCGAACCCCGGATGAGTCATACCAAAGACTTAAAAAATGTTACTAGCAACTGCCTCGCTTGGCGTTCAGCATTAAGAGATTAGTGTTTGGACTAGTAGGCCTGGTATCAAGATAATGTGACTGGGTTGGACATGATTCTGCATTTCTCTGGTATGATGCCCCAGTGCTAGGCATCATTATAAACTGCCACACTGCAGACATCGTAGCGATATGACTGAACTTTTTTTAAAGCTACGTTAAACATCCAAACATCTCTCTCTCTCTCTCTCACACACACACACACACACACACAATCAGTCGTATCCAGAGAAATAGTTACAGTGACAGAATGTGGACATTGTTACTTCAGGAGAGTAATTCTTTTGATGGCCATTGCATGTTGCACCATTCGTTACAGCCGATGTGTCCATGAATTAGGTAACGTAATATACGCCATTATCAATTACATTATCTACTCATCAGAAGACTTTTTAAATAGATAATGTTTGTATGATTTCACTATATTTTCTTTTCTTCAAAAGGCATGTACGCCGATGGTTGTAGCGCTACGTTTGACCTCATCTTTGATTTTCACAGGTACTAAGCCATTGACGTCAGAACAAAGATGAAGCTGGACTATATATATATATATATATATATATACGCATTCAAACGTACGTACATATACATTCACACATACATGCATATACAAACACACATACATATATGCATTTACATTCACACATACATGCATGAAATTAACCCTGGGACGATTTGGCCCCACGATTTATAGGCCCAAAAGCGCACCTTGGGACGATATGGGCCCAAGATGTATAGGTTCAAATGGCACAGCCTGGGACGATAGGGCCTTCAAGATTAATGATGGTACTGGAGATTGGTAACAATGTAGCAAGGAACTGACCTGAATACGCATGGCTACCACTCTAGGCAAAGACAAACACAATAGAAACTGAGACAGACATATACTAATACAAGCCCGAAATTTATATATAAAGCATTACCTAGACCTGAAATTATGTTGATGGTGTTCATAAATTTGCATAATTATAATGATGCTATAAATAGTTAAAATCAAGGAAAAGACTAACGCCAAAATGGATGTGACTAAAAGTAACGCTAAAATTACGATATTGTCCCAGATTTTAACGGAGACTAAACATGTCCCTGAACATTAGGTTACATTGGTTTAGACTAAAAGTAGTCCTAAAATTATGACATTGTCCCGGACTACAGTGGAGACTGAGAAAATCTAGAACATTAATATTCAAATGACTGTGACTAAAAGTAACGCTAAAATTACGAAATTGTCCCAGAATTTAACGGAGACTGAACATATCCCAGAAGATTAAATTATATTTGTTTAGTCTAAAAGTAGTACTAAGATTACCAAAATGTCCCAAACTCTAGTGGAGACTGAGAAAAACTCCGGAAGATTGTATTCAGATTGCTGTGACTTAAAATATTGCACTAAATTTCCGAAAAATTTTGCAGACTTGAATGGAAACTGATAACTAGCCAGATGTTTTGGTTGTCAGAAATGGCAAAGACAAAGTGTAGCACTAAATTCTGAAAATGCACCGGACTTTAGCGGAGACTGAAAAAATAAATCATAGATAAATTTTTAAAATGTTACCAAGACTTAAGGTAGTTCTGAAATTATTTAAACTCATATCGACCTTCGCGGAAACTGAAAAATTGTAAATAAAAAATTAAAATAAGCGATACTATAGCATCAATGGGAATTAGCATTGCGGGACCCTACTTTTTCTACTATAGCGTCAAGATTTATAGCGTCAATGGGAATTAGCATTATGGGACCCAACTTTGTACTATAGCGTCAAGATTTAAAGCGTCAAATGGCACACCCTGGGACACTATAGCGTCAATGGGAATTTTGTATGGGAACAATAGGAATGGAACAGGTAGGCCGACGTCACGGTACTGGACACTTGCAACAGAGAATAATGTTTTTGTGAGTTAAACATAAATAATATAACAGCTAAAAAAAATTTTAGGCAAGAAAGAGTAAATCTTTTTGAGGCAATGGATTGACCCATTACACATAAATTATACAACAACTAAAAAATTGTTAGGCAAGAGGGAGTAGACATCTTTTCGAGACATATGAGTGGCCCTGAATGGGGTCGTTTAGTTTTCTTCTACTTTCCTCCCTTCTTCTTCTTTACCAGCACCTCATCTTCTACAGTAAATTTTTCTTCTTTTTCTCATCCTTTCATCTATTTATAGCTACAACCTGTGGAAAACCCAAGTCTATATTTAGTCTCAAACTTTTCAGCTTCAATGACGTCACTTTACTCAAAACTAGGTGAATAATGGCAACAGGCGAACACGAACGCGAATCACATTTTTCATTTAGACCTAGTATCTATTTATAGCTACAACCTGTGGAAAATCCAAGTCTATATTTATATCCTCAAAATTTCTAGCTTCAGTGACGTCACTGAACTGGCTGACCTGAATACGCGATACTGTAGGTAGGTAGGTAGGTAGGTAGGTAGGTGAATTGAATTTTATATGGATAAAGGGAGTTTTATAGTCACAAAAGAAAGGGAGAAAGAAAAAAAAACAATATCTACTGTCCACACCAACGGACGAGAATGCATAAAACACACACCTATTTACTATCCACATCAACGTACGCGAATGCATGAAACACACGCCTATATACTATCCACACCAACGGATGCGAATGCATAAAACACACCATACCTACTATCCACACCAATGAACGCGAAAGCATAAAACATACACACTATACTATCCACACCAACGGACGCGAATGCATAAAACACACCATACCTACTATCCACACCAACGGACGCAACAGCACAAAACATACACCTACAACGAACGAGAATGCATAAAACACACATCTATTTACTATCCTCACCAACGAACGAGAAGGCATAAAACACATCATATTTACTATCCTCACCAACGAACACGAAAGCATAAAACATACACACTATATTATCCTCACAAACGAATGCGCATGCAAACACACACACACACACACACACACACACACACACACACACACACACACACACACACACACACACACACACACACACACACACACACACACACACACACACTCACACACACACACACACAACAGTAAAGGAGTGAGTGTTTATAGTCACACTACTCTACATTCATACCAATTGGCAACTTGAATAGTCTCTCTTTGCTAGAGGTTTGGTTAGCCGTGAGAAGGGCTGTTTTTTCTTGGAACTCCATTTGCACCTGGCTAATGGTTGCACCTACCAGGTCTGGCCCCACATACGCATCGCCGGCTCCAGTCATTCTCCCAATTGATGGGTATGGTTGGGAGTGCAGAGGAAGCTTGAGTGGCTTCACTATCCCAGTTTTCAGTGTGAGGGATAGTGAAGACTTGTTCCCTCTGTCTTCTCCTATGCCAGACCCGGGGATGATTTTGCTGAAGCTGAGGCTCCCACTCTTGCCGCTGTCTCTCCAACTCCTCCAAGGCCTCTTGCTCCCAGTTTTCTGTCTGGAGGACAGCGGCTCTTGGTACAGGTTGTGGCTGTGGCTGTAGTTGTGGATGTAGTTGAGGAGGCCGTACTGGTTGTGCAGGTGTCCTCACCTCAGGTTTGACCTCACACTGAGGTCTCATCAAGAGGTGAGGCAGGATCCCTCTTTTCTTTTCTTTCTCTTCTTCCTTCTTCTTTTCTCTCTCTTCTTCTTTTAACCTGGCTTCCTCCTGTGCAGCCTCCATAGCCAGCTCATCCAGGAGACGCCTGGCATGCTCCAGGTGCATCTGGAGTTCCAACAGTTTTTATAGTCTGCTCATCTTCTTTTTAAGTTGACTAGTCAACAATGGTAGCCAGACTGACGAGTGCTCTGCTTTATATTCCTGGAGCACGAACGTGAAGGAAAACATCCCCTGGCACCAAAACTTACCATAACCAAAAACAAAACATCAAACGCGCGGACCTAAAAGAAACACTCACGTTGACTTTTTTACTTTTTACTTTTTACTTACAAACACAGACATGCACGATTTGACAAGACAGAGAAAACAAAGGGTGGATTTTTTACTGACAAAAGAAACGAAGTGCTTATAGACACACTTCTATTTATTTTTTAAAGACACAAACACAAATTTGTTTTGGCAAATTGAATTAGTAACTCTTTTCTAGAGTATTTGGGTAGCCCTGAAAAGGGCTGTTTATTTTGTTAACGGGAGTGATGGCAAGCTTTTTTTACTGTCTAGGATTGCGTCCCCGTCTGGCAGCAGGCTTTTCTATACGATACGGTCTGCTTCTGCGGAAAGAGAAGGAGAACTCTTTGGTGTCCACACGGCAGTCGACAAAAGCTCTGTCTGGTTCTTGCTGCTGCTGCTGCTGCTGCTGTTACTGCTGTTGTTGTTGCAGTTCTCTCTGCTTCTGAAGTCTGCACTTCTCTGTCCATTCTTCTTGTTCTTTCTTGATTTCCTCTCTGAAGACCTCTTCTATCAGGTCTTGGACTATGGCTAACATCCTGACATTCTCTATTTCTTCAGGCTTAGGTATCAGGTTTAACCTGACACGATGTAAATTGACGTAAGCTTTGTTCAGCTTCGCTAGTCTGGAAGGCATGTTCATAGGTTGACGAGTCAACAGTGGATGACCAGACTGGAGACCAACCCGCTTATATGGTTCAAACGCGGACGCGATAGAAAACATCCCTACTCGGTTTTAGTGTCGGAACGTTATGAGAGCGAATGTCATGGTGAGGGATAGGGAGAAAGTCAAAGAGCATATATTCAGTGTGTTTTGAAAACAGACCCATTTTGTTTTTCAAAACACAACATTTTTTTTTATTCAACCAACAATCAACTACTAACCATTAACAAGTAACAATAACATCAAACACATTATTTTGGACAAGGTTGACAACGTTGTGAAATCATGTGAGATTTCCATTGATGGAAGTCATGAGGCCATTGATGTACACTACGTTTCCTAGCTAAAGACAAAAGATAGCCATAATGGTCACAAAACCATCGATCTACTTTCTCATCGTTTCTAGAAGAGTTACTATCAAAATAAGTCATTAAATGTTCTAAAGGATATCCAAGACTGCGTTGATGAAGAAAATACACACAATATTGTCCACACACCATGGAATCTGTGCCTTGTAATTTCACATTATTATATCTGGGCATTTCTTCTCATAAAGTCAATGATGTCGTCTTCCAAAGGGGGTAATCCATACGAATCCAAATACTCCACACAAGTCTCTTGAGGGAAGTAGACGGCAACCCAGTGAGTTTCTGGGAGATGACTTTCGTCCGTGTTGATGACATAAGCTTGATGGTCTTGAGGTTTACGATGAGGTAGTTCATCTTTAGCGCACACGACAGGATTCCAAGACGCAGTGTACGAACTATTGTTCAAAAGGTAATAAAGTTCCTAGGTATCCATTTTTTTTGTGGTGTTGTTTCTTTTTTCACAGGTAATGATAAGTCATCAATTCAATTCTGACTTTTTGTTTGAAACGCTCTGTCAAGTAGCCGTTTCTTCGCTTCGTCTCCGCACTCTGGGCTAAGAGAGATTCGATGCGATAGATCTCTAGAGTAGACAATGGTGGGCAGGAATGATCACGCAAGCCTTTATACCACTCATGCAACACTGCTTCTTCCGAGATGAGACTCCAAGCGTCGTCCAGATACTCGTCCAATTTTTCTTCTTGACTCATTATCAGACATTTATCGTATTGAATTTGACTGGGATGATCGTTTTGACATCCATAACAATATTTCTTGGTCAATTCCGTAATTGTATCCGCCAGGTGTTTGTTCTTGTTCTGGCCATCTGGACTTGACTACTACCTCGTCCTCTTTGTCTTGGTCTTGGGGCTCTGTTTTCACGCTATCCTCCCATTCCATGTCCAAAGATTCTCTATCGTTCAATGAGGGATAGGAGTCTTCCATTGTTTCTAATAGTCTAGAATGACTTCTCTCAAACTGTTGATTTCAATGGTATTATTGAATTCGGCATACAAGATGACGTTGACCGTCTCGGTGAGAGCTTCTGCAAAATGAAATTCCACACGCAGTTGACCAGATTTTATAGGGTGGAAATGTCCCTCGTCGCTGCCTTGGTCTGGAGTGAAATCAAAGGCCCACAAAGTGTAACCTCCTACATAATCTTCGTCCGAAATACCATGACTGGTGTTGGTTCCTAATTGTCCGGTAGCTTCGTACAGGGACAAGTACAATCTCAAGTAATTCTTCTGGGCAAATTTAGGTTCGAAGGGTCTGGTACACAAAGTCTTGCCATCGCGACTGACTTCGATCTTGGACACTCTGTAGTGCTTGAACTGGAAAGGATTTTGATCGTAGGCTCCGTTGAGGGCTGCATTACTGACGATGCCAACGATTAAACGTTTGGGTAACTGTCCTTGGAACAGATGATCTTCGATCTTGGATCGGAGTCCAGCAGAAATGGTGAATGTTCTCACTTCTACGCGTCGTATCGGATACTTGGCGGTCGATCTGCTCAATGTTTGACTTGATGTCGTTTCCCGCTTTAGGTAACACTTCTGAGCGACGCACGTGAAGTCTGGCTTCTTGGATGATGGTTTTGTACTCGTTGGCATGAGCCATCAAATGGAAAGCGACACTGCTGCGATTGAGTCTCAGACGAATATCCACTCCGTTCAGCAAATACTTGTCTTGCAACCACATGTCCAAATGCAAACGATCCATCATTTCTAAATTACAACCTTGCAGAATTTTCCTTCGACGGTCGTTAAAACCCACATTGTGAGGATTGTCATCGGCTGTCATGGCTGTGTCGTTAAACGTGTCTTCACCTGCGGTGTCAGGTTTCCATACCACACAAGCATCCAGATGAGTGTTCTTGGCCTCTTTTCCGTACGTCAAGAGATTTTCTAGGTACGCTCGGTAAGGGTAAGTATCCATACTGCTGCTGACCAGTTTTGTATTCAAGTACAAATCCCCTTCGCTGAACAAGGAATGCATGATATTGTTGACGGGAGCTACTCTGGCATCGGCTCCCGGATTGGTGTTGTCTGTTTTGATCACTTTCAGTTTCAGATACAAGTAACTGCTATTCAGATCGATGTAATCTTCGGGTTGTCCTTTGATTTCAAACTCGATGGGAGCTGAGTACGTCAAAGAGGAGACGGGATGAAATTCGACCCATTGGGATTCTTGCATTGTCATCATGGTGGGTGGCATGGCAAACAGATCCAGTTCCGACTTGGAACAGGCACGAGACTCTCGGTGCATCATTTTCTCTGATTTAATAATCAAAAACATCTAACTCTCGGACAGTTTTTCTTTTCTTAGTCTTTCTAGCTCTAGGGGTGTGAAGTCCTCTGAAGGGGTGTTTTCGTCGTCTTTTTCTGCCTTGTCCTTGCTGTGGCATCAGGGAAGCAGGAATGTCTGACTCGGCATTGCCCAGGGCATTTATAGGAGTTTCTCGCCGGCCCAAAATGTCTTTTCCCGTTTGAAGCAAGACATTTTTGCCTGCTCTCAAGAAAGCTTCTTTGGGGTTTTATTTGTCAATGATGACATTTTGGAGAAATTCTTTCCCGTGCGTCAACGCGGCATCTTTCAAGGCGTGCAATCCCCGTGTCACCATCGGTTTCAAAACGGGGGCCACTGTACGAAAGGCTGATTTGAGCATATCTCCTAAACCATGTCCTCGCTGTCGAGCGACTCCTTGGTACACAGGATACATGACTAACAAAAGGTTAGAGTAATCGTTTTCGAAAATGCAGTTTCACTGTGACTTTCCCTTTGGTGAATGGAATATTTTGTCCCAGATCTCATTTTTTAGTAATGTTGACAGTGTCGAAATACGACTTACTGACGGACAAATAGTGAGGATGTACAAATTCGCGGTGAACGTGATAGGTGTTTCCACCTTCCTCGTCAGCAGCCGCGGCAGAATCCACTTTGAATGGAATGACACGCAGTAACGGTACGGAGGTGTGTCCCACCACGTTGTACTCCGCCACATCGGAGTACACAAAAATCAAATTCAGTCCTTGGTTCATTTCTACAGGGAATCTAAAATATTTCGCAAAATCCAAGTTGCCAGTAATGGCTGGTATTTCGTTTTTCATCTTGATCAGCTTGGTGTCTCCACCTAAAATATCATACAGTTCAGGACAAAATGTAATGGCCAATACTTTGTCCTCTGAAAATTTCATCATTAGACGACGAGCTATTTTGTGATACTCGAGGGTGATACTTTTTCTGGTTCTCTCCAATGCTTTGGCAAACACAGCATTGAATTTGATAGAAATCGTGTTCACCAAATGTTGACCACTAAAATAATAACCTGCAGGAATGGTCAACAGATAGGTGAATCGTTTAGTTTTGGGGTCTTGTGATTTCATAGAGTCAGCTACACTGCTACGTTCATCCAAGTGTTGTTGCACTTGTTCGTCATTAACTTCTACCCTAAAAGTGTTTTGATTTTCAACGATGTTTTTGATTTGTGTAGCGCGAATCATTTCCACTAAAGCCACTTCCCAAGGGGCTTCGTGATCCAATTGGATGGCCTGAGGTAATTTGGCCCTGTAACAGCATCAGGTGTTATTGGAAAAGACCTCCATATAACTGTCACTGGGTAACGTTAAGTAAAATTGGTTGTTCATAATTCCACAGTTCTAGTGTCCGAGGAGTCACTGGAAGTCAGAGGAGTGTCTAAAAGAGGATGGTTAGGGTGATTGTTGGAAGGGGGACTAACGTTGGACACAAGACTCCCGTTGTTGTTTCCGTTGGAGGAATATTTCAGAGACGGATTGGAAAGAAGGAAACCAATGCAACTGCTAAGTAAAATGGTCCACAATTGTTTGTCTCCTTGTTGCAAACTCAGATTGGCAATGGCAGCACCGATGACACAATACACCACAAAGATTTGGCAGAAAAAGACGATTTGCGTTTTAGGCACACGTTCTCCATACCAGACCCACAAGGATTGCTTTTGTAGATCTTGCAGAGAAGAACTGGGGGAAGGAGTGGTCACTGTAGTAGCTGAGGGTGTGTTGAAGGGCATGATGATCACTTCTTTTTATAGTCAATGAGTTGCGAAGCGTCGATCCAAGAGTCAAAACTGGGAGGATATCCTTTCCAACGCACTTTGACTTCTTTGACACGTCGTTTTCCCACTTTTCGGGTTCTTCGACCGAGAATGCTTTCGATCTCGTACACGTCGTCTTCTTTTTTGGTCACACGTTGTAACTCGGGCAAGTAAAATGTTCCTTTTAACACTTCCCCGTTCATGTCTTCCAATTTATAGACAGGAGGATAACGGCCACGCACTCGTTCAGTGACACGAAACAATTCGGTGGTCCAGCTGGGTAAGTAACCTTTGTCGAAAGTGCGTTTTGGTTTTGCCAATGCGTACGCAATCTCCTGATGCCAACACTCCACCTTTCTTGGGGACAGTCACTGTTGGGGACGTACCAAACAGACGCTCGAAGACGGCCACTTCGTTGTCAGCAGTCACTTCTTGGGGGGCACGTCCGATGCTCCGATGGAAAGATTGGTTGTACGATTGGACGAGGTGTGGCAAGACGTCGATGTACTTGAAAGTGTGTTGATGCGTAAAATATTTCCACATGCATTCTTTCAAGGTACGTTGAAAACGTTCCACGATGCTGGCTTTGGTTTCTGGATTCTCGGTGGTAAAAAAATGTAAGTCACATTTCTTCAATTCTTTTTGGAAAGCTTGGTTCAGAAATTCGGTACCTTTGTCAGTTTGCCATCGAAGAGGGTGGCGCCCACTTTGTTTCAACACCAGTTGGAGGGCTCGCACTAACTCACTGCTCGATTTGGAAGTCAATGGCTCGACCCAAACAAATTTTGGAAAAGACGTCGATGACACAACACAAATATTTGTAACCACGATTGTAGGTGGCCAAATGAGAGACATCGGCTAAATCGGCTTGCCATTGATGATCGATGCCTTCCACTCGGGTGAGACTTCTGGAAAATTTTCGTCGAATGGGTTTTTGTAAGGTGTACGTGGCTTGTTCTTGTAACCAGCGTAGCACTTGAGGTGAACGAACACTTTTCAGTCGAGTTTTGGCAGCACGATACAATTTCTGAACTCCTCCGTAACCTGCGGAATGGGATGGATCGTAGTAAATGCTGGCTAACAACTTCTCCACTTTTTTTTTTAAATAAGTGATCCACTCTTCGCTGATGGTACTCTGAAGTGGTTTAGAAACGGCCTCACGTGTCCGATGTGCCACAGGAGTAGAAGTCGAAGGTAGTTTTGGTGATAGTGGTGGTGGTGGTAATGGAATGGCTTTGGTCTTCTTTTTTTCACTTCTGCTTTCCCTTCTTTCTTTTTCACTTCTGTCGAAGGTGGAGTGGACATAATCTTTTAAACCCAAGCTTTAAGTTCTCGTTGCGGTGTAGGGGAAGGGGTCAACAAGGACGCTGCAATCTTACTGGGGATGGGAGCTGCTGACGGTGTTTGAAAGACTTCTCTTGCCTCTTCTTACTCAAGCAGCCGTGGGGCTGAATCTGTCTTGACCACTGGGAGTGGTAGTGGTTGTGGTGGTGAACTTTTCATCAGGGCCTTAAAATCTTTCAGAGTGGGTAGAGCTGTTTCGTCTAAAGCTTTCTGGTGAAAGAGTTGCAGTCGTTGCAACAATTGACCGTACCGTTACGATTTTTCCGTTTCTGACAAATCGCTGCGATCCATCAAGGATTGCAATTCGTGTTGTAACTGGGACATCTCGGTCAAATGAGGATTGGGAGGTAAATGTGGGGTCCATTGTTCTTGCCAACGATGGTATTCCATCCATCGTTTGTAAGGCACTAAAGCTAGTTTTCGTCCTTCCATTGGATTTCAAGGATCACGTCTGAGATCTTTTGACTCCAGAGGTCCCTTTTATCTTCTTGGATCTTTTTATCTTCATCCTCCCAGGATGTTTCCCAATAGTCCTTTCAGCAAGGGTGCTCCTATTGTTCCCATTACTCCTTTCAGTAAGGGTCCTCCTATTGTGCCCATTACTCCTTTCAGTAACATGGGGGAAAAAGGAAAAATTCCTCCGCGTTGCACCAACATCTTTTTCTTTTGACCAATGGGTATTTTCTTTTGGACCGTTTGGCGAAGAACGTGTCGATGTTTGGCTAAGAATTCTTTCTGGTGTTTAGACAAAGGTATCGTGCCTTTCAAGACATTCAGACAACATTCGCACACGGTATCGATGACGTCTTTGGAGGCAGTTTGAATGAGTTTTTTTCGCATGGGTGGAGGAGCTTTGGACAGGACGGACAACATGTCCCAATGTTTGGCTAACGAGGTGGCAGTCCTTTCCTTTTCCTTCCTTTGGGGGTAGAAGAGGAACGTCTTTTTGGGGGTGACATCTTTCTCGGTTGGTTCGTTGGTTCCGTGGCACACAGCAAAAAAAAATCCACTAACGTCGATGACTTGTCACACGGTCTTTTATCCATTTTTGGGGACTATCGCTTCGTCATAAATGTGACGATGTGTTTTCCAAAATCACCAAAGAATCCTCCTCTTTGGTGGCTCCTCTTTTTCTTTGGACAAGTGTGTCTTTTCTGGGGGTGACGTCTATTTTTGGCTAAGCGATTTTTTGGTTGATGAAACTGTCCTTTTCTTTTTCCTTTTTGGACATTAGAACGACGATGAGGAGACATCTTTTGATGCACAACATACACTAAAGTCCATGGCTTGACATGTGTCCTTTTATCTTATTTTGGCTAGTGGTCATAGATTTAAATAGATTTAAGAGTTTTGATCATGTGTGGTAATAAAAGACTAGGAAACCATCCTCCTCTTTGGTGACTTCTTCTTTTCTTTCAACGAGTGTGTCTTTTCTGGGGTGACGTCGATGTTTGACTAAGTGTTTCTTTGGATGACGAGACTGTCCTTTTCTTTTTCCTTTTCCTTTTTGGACAGAAGAACGACGATGGTGACGGTGTGCACTTCCTGGTGGGGACATCTTTGGGCGTTCAGGAGCACAACAACACTAAACCTATCGTTTGCCTCAGGTCTTTTTATACTAGAATGCGTCGCCTCTGATTGTCTTTACGTCGTATCAACTTGATGTCAGGCATCACACGTCTTGAAGGAGTTCGCAACGGACTAAATCGGGACAGTTCTTGCTTGGACAAATCTAGTAAACTCTATAACACACCCGTTCTCTCTTGGACTTTGATTTTGGGGGCAGGTACTTTGTGAGCAGCGGCCACTGCCGCTAAAGAGGAAGAGGGTGTCACCGCTGAGGAGAATTTTTTGGAGACGCTCTCTTGCGGGTAGAAGCTGTTTTCTGTGGACTTTTCTTTTTCTTTTTCTGAGGCTGTGACCTGGTCTTGACACCGTTGCTTTTTTTCCTTTTCTTCTGGGTACGTTTGGGCGTGGCTTTTTTCTTGGGCAGAACTTTGGGAGCATTGGGATCCCATTTTAAGAGGGAAGGAATGATGACACCTCCTAGAGAACCGCTTCTTCCAGGTTTCAAAATGATTTGCTTTTTGGTTTGAGTGTCAGTGCGAGAATCGGATAACTGCGTCAAGGCTACTTTGTTTCTCTCAAACAAACGTTTGGTTTGATGTGGAATCTGAATGATGCCTTGTAGTAATCGACGTGCTGTCACCGTAAACCATCGTAAGACTTTTTTGAGACTAGCTTCTAAGACACGAGCACGTATTTGTGCATTGTTTTCGCGACTGATACCGTACAAGGCACGAATCATTTTCATGGGAAGATGAGACTGAAGGGACGTCATGTTGACGATGTGTGAGACAGAGCCAAAGTGACCGAGGTTTTTATAGACTTTTTTGGTGATTGTGATTAAGTCGACGAAGGGGACGTGTACACGACAGGCCCTCCGTCTTGGCACCAGTGGTGAAACAGATGGGTACGAAATCGCAAATAATCGGGAGTGGTGGGTTTTAAATCCACGAGTAAATAAGCGTGTGGGGTTTGAGTGGCATCGTCGTACGCATGAGTCAGCCAAGGTGTTCCTAACTGTTTGGCTACGACTTGCACTTGCGATTTATCTCTAGGGCTGTTAAACAACACCACGTAATGAGCATTGAGACTGATGGTACGATGGGCTTTACTTTGTTGAAACAAATTTTGAGTAATGTAAATGATGACACTGGCATTACGATGATGCCCTTTGCGCGTAAACCAGAGTTTAGTTTCTTCTTCGTCTTCTCCTAACATGTCGTCAAAAATAACCAGATGGGTTTGACTAGGGTCAGACACGATCCCGTCATATTCGCCAGGAATGCCTTCCACAAAGATGATGGAATCGCCTTGACTTTCTCGCAGAAGGCTGTACGTCGATTGCCACTCTTTGTAACACCAAACGATTCGTTGAGGTGGACGATCGATCAAATGATGTTTATGTTCGATCAAACGTTTGACAAATTCGGTTTTGCCTGAACCGCTAGGTCCGGCAATGAGCATGTTAAAGGATTGGCGAAGATACAAGGCCTCCCAACTAGTCCCATCCACGTGTTCGTCAATGACTTTGACAGTGGAGGAAGAGGGAGCAGAAACAGTAGAGGTAGCCATAGTAGTGCAAGAAATGTCACTTTTGACACGAGGACAGAAAAGACAAGAGTTTTTATACTTTTTTCAGCACACGTTTATTGTCATCTTTAATTGTGAACAACACGAAAGACAAAAATACATATAATCCAAATGGTTAAGTACATGAATATAAGACACATCAAAACGATCATAGTGGAATATAAACAAGTCTCTGTACAACATTTGTGGGGATCAAGAGGTGGAATTGTAGGGACAGTGTGTAATGTTCTTAGAGTCTCTACACTCCTTGGCACAGTCACACAAGTGCCTTCCCGGAATGGTCTTTCGGGGATGTCGATAACTGTCCTGTCCTGTCCTGAAGGGAGTGGTTCTTCTGGGAGTGGTAGTCCGTTTTTATACTTCTTTTTATTAAATTCAATTCACCTACCTACCTACCTACCTACCTACCTACAGTATCGCTTATTCAGGTCAGCCAGTTCAGTGACGTCACTGAAGCTAGAAATTTTGAGGATATAAATATAGACTTGGGTTTTCCACAGGTTGTAGCTATAAATAGATACTAGGTCTAAATGAAAAATGTGATTCGCGTTCGTGTTCGTCTGTTGCCATTATTCACCTAGTTTTGAGTAAAGTGACGTCATTGAAGCTGAAAAGTTTGAGACTATAAATATAGACTTGGGTTTTCCACAGGTTGTAGCTATAAATAGATGAAAGGATGAGAAAAAGAAGAAAAATGTACTGTAGAAGATGAGGTGCTGGTGAAGAAGAAGAAGGGAGGAAAGTAGAAGAAAACTAAACGACCCCATTCAGGGCCACTCATATGTCTCGAAAAGATGTCTACTCCCTCTTGCCTAACAATTTTTAGTTGTTGTATAATTTATATGTAATGGCTCAATCCATTGCCTCAAAAAGATTTACTCTTTCTTGCCTAAAAAATTTTTAGTTGTTATATAATTTATGTTTAACTCACAAAAACATTATTTATGTCTCGAAAAGATGTCTACTCTCTCTTGCCTAAAATTTTTAGTTGTTGTATAATTTATGTGTAATGGGTCAATCCATTGCCTCAAAAAGATTTACTCTTTCTTGCCTAAAATTTTTTTTAGCTGTTATATTATTTATGTTTAACTCACAAAAACATTATTCTCTGTTGCAAGTGTCCAGTACCGTGACGTCACCCTACCTGTTCCATTCCTATTGTTCCCATACAAAATTCCCATTGACGCTATAGTGTCCCAGGGTGTGCCATTTGACGCTTTAAATCTTGACGCTATAGTACAAAGTTGGGTCCCATAATGCTAATTCCCATTGACACTATAAATCTTGACGCTATAGTAGAAAAAGTAGGGTCCCGCAATGCTAATTCCCATTGATGCTATAGTATCGCTTATTTTAATTTTTTATTTACAATTTTTCAGTTTCCGCGAAGGTCGATATGAGTTTAAATAATTTCAGTACTACCTTAAGTCTTGGTAACATTTTAAAAATTTATCTATGGATTATTTTTAGTCTCCGCTAAAGTTCGGTGCAATTTCAGAATTTAGTGCTACACTTTGTCTTTGCCATTTCTGACAACCAAAACATCTGGCTAGTTATCAGTTTCCATTCAAGTCCGCAAAATTTTTCGGAAATTTAGTGCAATATTTTAAGTCACAGCAATCTGAATACAATCTTCCGGAGTTTTTCTCAGTCTCCACTAGAGTTTGGGACATTTTGGTAATCTTAGTACTACTTTTAGACTAAACAAATATAATTTAATCTTCTGGGATATGTTCAGTCTCCGTTAAATTCTGGGACAATTTCGTAATTTTAGCGTTACTTTTAGTCACAGTCATTTGAATATTAATGTTCTAGATTTTCTCAGTCTCCACTGTAGTCCGGGACAATGTCATAATTTTAGGACTACTTTTAGTCTAAACCAATGTAACCTAATGTTCAGGGACATGTTTAGTCTCCGTTAAAATCTGGGACAATATCGTAATTTTAGCGTTACTTTTAGTCACATCCATTTTGGCGTTAGTCTTTTCCTTGATTTTAACTATTTATAGCATCATTATAATTATGCAAATTTATGAACACCGTCAACATAATTTCAGGTCTAGGTAATGCTTTATATATAAATCTCGAACTTGTATTAGTATATGTCTGTCTCAGTTTCTATTGTGTTTGTCTCTGCCTAGGGTGGTCGTCACGCTTATTCAGGTCAGTTCCTTGCTACATTGTTACCAATCTCCAGTACCATCATTAATCTTGAAGGCCCTATCGTCCCAGGCTGTGCCATTTGGACCTATACATCTTGGGCCCATATCGTCCCAGGGTGTGCTTTTGGGCCTCTAAATCGTGGGGCCAAATCGTCCCAGGGTTAATTTCCTTCTTTGGGCTCATGAGGGCCAAATCATCCCCTATTACTACTGATACATTCACATATACATAAATATACATTCACAACGTACATATACAGTCACACATATATACATACATATATACAAACACACATACATGCATGTACATTCACACATACATACATATACATTCACGCATAGATGCATATACATTTACACATACAGAGATACAAACAAACATACATAAACAGATACATATAATAACGAATTATACTGTATGTTACAGTTCTACCAAAAGCGAAATTGCACGTTATATTACCGGCCACAGCACTATACTGAGATAAAAAAAAAAAAGTAAGACGACGGGAAGCTCTTGAGATTTAGTTGCCAAGATTTATTTATTCTTCCGATAGTTGAACAGTCAAGATCTGATGAAAAAACGAAAGAAAGAATGCACACTTGTAGTTGTAGTTCGGCTTATTATTTATGTGCCTGCAGACTTCAAAATGGAAAGGTACACGCATGTGGTGTACCTTTAAAAACGCTCAAATGCCAATGAATTCGCGTATATATGTCGCAGGAGCTGATAGTATTATTTATGTTTAATAAATGGCTGTACTGACTTATTGTAACTGAGAGTGACTTCAAAGAAAATGTTTCAATATAACAGAAGGGCACATCAAAATCAGAGGTCTTCTCTCAGTTTCTATCTACCGCCATCGTTGTGAACAATGGTTGGTGGGAATAAAATCCACACAAAATGTCTTGTGTCGCGTTCCATTGATAAATGATCTCATCATAATTTATATTTACTTATAAGTGTGATATCTTGCCTGTTTTGATGACGGTATTTTCTGAATAGACACTCATTTCTAGCACTTCATGAAGGGCAGGTCTTGCAGCTTTTTATTTATAGATTTGTCTTGGTTACTTAGAGAGGCTTTTGCTACATAAATTACCAACCATATAACGTTTGGGTCGTGGAAGATAGCGCTGGGAATATTTTGTGTAAAATTACCCGACCCTGAAATAGCTTGAAAGAAATATATTTTAGCTCTAATTTATTAGTAAAACAGAACATATTACATCATTATATCAGTTTTAAAAAAAGAACAGAAAAAAGACAAGACACAAAATCAAATAAAGTTGACCCTAAGGCAAAATAAACACCAAAATAGTCTGGTTCAAAAGAAACTCCCGGCCCTCAGAAGAAAATTAAACGGTCGATCTCTAATACCTTATCCCTTCATCATTCACCAGTATAGATCACATAATTATGCTTCAAGTGTGCCGAAGCTAACTATGTCAGTCTGATTTTGGACCTTTCTCTTTCTCTCTTTACTCACTCGTGCATATTTGTATATTTTTTTATCTACCGCTATCGCCGTTTCATTATTTGTTTTGACAGTGTGCATGTTGCCATACATCAAATACAAATCGGTGTTTTGACAATGGA
Source organism: Megalonaias nervosa (assembly GCA_016617855.1). NCBI lineage: Eukaryota > Metazoa > Mollusca > Bivalvia > Unionida > Unionidae > Megalonaias > Megalonaias nervosa. Next base: position 82,755 of record JAECUM010001706.1, read on the forward strand.
CATGGTTTTTTACTGTTGCAATATGTATTGCCCTTAAAAATGCAAAAAAATAATGTCCTTTGCGTTAAGCGTTTGTTTGTAAACATAATAACAGATTATCAAATGCAAGAAGATAAGAACCGCTGCATTGCACAAGGGACGTAAATCATCCATGATCTATCTGTTTCCTACAGTTATTTCTCCTTTAATACAAACTTTTAGGTCATCGAGTTTGAACAGATTTTGAGAGACCTACGAATAATAATTATGCAGTCTTGTATCTGATTGGTTGCAGAAATTTGATGAAAAAATCAATGCCATTAAGTATATCAGACGAGGTTCATAATGGGAGACATCTGTCCATGAAAAATCAGAAATCTAGCTTCTGATTTGGTTGAACTTATTTTTTGGGGGCGTTTAATTTCAAGCAGAATGTAATTAAACTGTTGTTTTCTTTAAACACTATAAAGAAAGAGGTTCGACCAAATTAGATGCTAAATTACCGAATTAGCAAGGACAGATGCCACTCATTCTACATAAAAAATGCAAAATTATCAACGAAATTATACAAAACAAATTAAAAAGAAAAATTCAGTGAAAATGGACAATAAAAGAATGAAAGTCAGTATCTTATTTACAAATGCACTAACATCTGCATTCTGTAAACATAATTTAAATGAATAGGTGCATAATTTTCAATGTCATGTATATATTTGTGGATATAAATAAGATGCTATAGAAAATAAAAAAGCTGCGAAAGATAAAGATTTGAGAACAAGAGGACGTTATGTACAAAATAAATTAGGTACGTTTTTGAGAAGAAATTACAGTTTTCTGTAGATTGGAATCATACATCACACAAGTTTAACCATTTTGTTCTTGTACTTTGTAAATAGATGTTTTTTTTTTCAAATTAAAGCCAATTTTTTAAAATGTTTATTTACTTGTTTAATACAATTTTAAGTAATGCAAGTTATGTTTGGTCTTAGATACGTGTATCTACCGGTACAATGTTTAGCACTCTAAATTATAAAGTTAATAAGGCTTTATTTTAACACCGAAAATTCACAGAAAGATATAAACGTTATATAATCTGACTTTTGTATTTCTTTTGCTTCAGACTATTATGCCGTTTTCCCTAGGAATCTTGTACAAAGATGCATACCCTGAACCACCGCTTTAAGGTACTCTTCATTCGTTGTTGTTGTTGTTGTAGGGCTTAACGCCACCCTTCAGCACACGATAGGCTATACACGGCGGCCAGTATTAATGGTGGAGGGAGAAACCGGGAAATCCCCGGAAAGAACCACCGACCCACGAGAAGCTACTGGCAAGCTTTCTCACATATCCACATTCGCCGAATCCGAGACTCGAACCCACGCAGCCAGAGGTGAGATGGCAGTGACCCGTAACGGAGAGCGCTTTAGACCACTCGGCCACTCGGGGCCCCCCTTCTCCATTCGTATTATAAACATCACATAGAGATAATATTATTAATTTGTGATTTAAAATAAATTTAGTTTTATCTTTAACTTTGTTAAATATCTCCAATGTAAATAGTAAAGGAATTCTATTAAATATTTACCAGTTAACGAAATGATTTTAAATGAATCTCATATTACTGTTAATGTCTCTTCCAACTTTCCATAAAAAGAAAACTGGATGACGTATTATTCTTAAGGAACACTTCGATACATTAACATTATCTCTGTGTTCAGTTTGTTCCTCTCTGAGTTTAGGAACTGATGCTAAACTAAAGTGGTATTTTAAAACTCCCATAGTAACTTCACTACCAAAATAATCTTAGTAACTTCACTACCAAAATAATCTTCTTGATAAGTATTAACCACTCAAACTGGGCAAAACTTTATACACCAAGGAAAAGGGTCAAATTTGATTCTTCACATGAATTCTTAAAAAAAATATTTCTCTCTCATTTTAAATGTTTCTGTTTCATTATTTAATGTGAGATATATACTCAAATAATTTCTGATTAACGACTTTTGAACAAGTTTTTCTTTCTGTCAATGCCAGCAAGCAGAATAATCTTGACGACAGTCTCAAACTCGCATAATATTTTTCAGGTTGCAACAAAAGGTTTCATTTAAGTAATAAAAGGGAATCATACACTAATTAATGGTAATGGTTCCTATGATATTATACACAGAAGATCCCGAGAGGGTTGTTGGTTCCTTCGAGTTGATATGTATCAAGTGTAATATCACGATTTAACACAAACAGATGAATCCCAACTGTTCAAGATATTATTCTTAATTGCCTTACTAATTCAAATAAATCATTTGTCATTGTGTAGCAACGATGATCTAGCTGAAACCCCACCCAATATTTATTTAGTATTCAGAAGTTTATTAAAAAATATAAAGATACAAAAAGTCATGAGCAATAAATGGACACAATATTTATATTCTCTCTCTCTCTCTCTCTCTCTCTCTCTCTTGATATTATCGTTATATTTAGGAAGACGACATTTTATGGTTTTAAGAATATTTGGTCAATAATCTTCCAGTTAAAAACAAGCTTAAATAAAATAAATGTGTATTCTCTTTCGTATCGATAAAGTAGAATTGACAATTAAATCAGCTTACATTAAATGTATATTCTCTGGTCATTATTTTGTTTCCATAAGGTAAAAAGCTATATAAGCTATCTGCTTCAATTCGCATCCTTAATTTTCACTTTGTCTTGATTGTGTAAATTCTGCCAACTTAGTAATATGTTTAAACCAAATTTATTAACTCATCAAAAGTTAATAACCTTTTTCCATCAACACATACCTGATTCTTATTTCCATCAACACATACCTGATTCTTATTTCCATCAACACATACTTGATTCCTATTTCCATCAACACATACTTAATTCCTATTTCCAATAACACATACCTGATTCTTATTTCCATCAACACATATTTGATTCCTATTTCCATCAACACATACGTGATTCCTATTTTTCATCAACACATACGTGATTTCTATTTCCATCAACACATACATGATTCCTTTTTCCAATAACACATACTTCATTCCTATTTTCATTAACACATTTTGGATTCCCATTAAGTAGTTTGAAACTATTGCTGATGGTTTCATTTCAATTAAAGTTGGATCTTCTGTATTAATAAAATTACACCATCAGGGCTCAGGAAAAAAAAATCCCAAACACTCGTTCCGGGGCGAGTAAGTTCCAAGAGTTTGTCGTCCCTGTCCCCATTATACACTACACAGCAAACTTCTTCATTTCACTGCGTACGCATTTACTGAAGTACCGCAGGTATAATTGAAAGTGTGATACTAAAATGGGTAAAAGCCTGAAAATAGCAATATCTAACACATCGCTCCTTAGATAAACATACAGAAGAAAGTCAATATACAGAGAGCAAAATTTTCTCATTACTGTGACCGAAAGAGCCAAGATAGTCCAAGGCAGAAAATCCCCTAAGGATTATTTCATATTTAATAAACCAAAGAGGTGACTTACTTAAATTTTAAGTTACCACTTGCACGGACATGGTCATGTTTAAATAGTTAAGGTTCCAAATACCCGGAGAGAAGGCGGCTTTGTTTTTTTTACAGACTTAGGGGAATCTATGCTGGATGCTTTGCCGAGGTGAAGATCATGATCGTATGCGACGTTTCTATCACACATGTCAGTTTGAAATCTTTTGTCTGGATGGAATTTAGTAACCCTACTGAATTAACACCTTACAAAATAATTGAAAAATTCCGATAGAAAAGCCACCCTCCATATAAGACGCGTTTCGTCTTCTTCGGGGAATGAAAAACGCAAAAAGCCTTATCTGTCGATCAGCTCCTCGCTAGCAAAGGAAGTATTGTCGAGATAGATAACATGTGTTCATCATCCTGTGCTACCGCACATATGGATAGAACCAATACACCGGAATGGAAGCGATTGTGGGCGTGTATTAGAAGATCACGCAAGCATTAATAACGAGAAGAAGCAAAGACCCATTTTGAACAACCTGGCATTCGAAATAAACTGTGTAGACCTCATGAAGTGTAAAATGATTTAAAACGTGATACCTTTCGCTATATGTTGAATGTTTACACTCAATTCATTAGTGAAGATCTCACGTTTAAAGGACCACATGTCCCAGATGGAAAATACATCCACGTTACTCATCAACAAAATCATTTCGACATAATTACTAGCATCAAAGGGGCCCCGAGTGGCCGAGTGGTCTAAAGCGCTCACCGTTACGGATCACTGCCATCTCACCTCTGTCTGCGTGGGTTCGAGTCTCGGGCTCGGCCAATGTGGTTATGTGAGAAAGCTTGCCAGTAGCTTCTCGTGGGTCGGTGGTTCTTTCCGGGTTCTCCCGGGTTCTTCCTCCACCATTTATACTGGCCGCCATGTATAGCCTATCTTGTGCTGAAAAATGGCGTTAAACCCTATAACAACAACAACAACAACTAGCATCAAATGATTTCTCGAATACAGTTACCATGGCGACAAATTTGACAAAAGAATCAACAACCATGAGCAACATGTTTATTTCGGAGAGAGATGACGTGGCTGTTTAGCATTGAGTCATTGTGTTCCTGAGGGACAAGGAATGATACAGTGTTCAACCTACAACAGTAGAGTGCTTGTCAGTTATTGGAACTGTGTCCAAATTTTGGTAAGAATGTTTGAACCTATTCTGAAGATTCTGAGGTTTATCCAGGAAAGATGTCTTATATATTTGGATCTGTGAAACATAATCTCCATCTACATAAACCATAAAATGCAATAGAATACCAAGTCCTACTGACTGATACATACATTACTGTAACCCTACTTGTAATTTTTATGCATGCCACTTCTGGCAAATAGTCTTCTAAACTTTGACAATTTTAAAAAAACAATTTCACTCTTGTGTAATTGTCAAACGTAGGTAAGAATAGGCCAAACATTGAGAACTATTTAAAAGAAAAGTAGATTTATCTTTTAACAGAACTGACCCTTATTAGCTTTAGAAATACGTTCATCTCCATCTTTATGAAAATATAATAAACAAAAATTGTGACTTTTGTTTGTTTGTCTCCCATTTTTATTTATAGATTCTACTGAGTATTTGTTTTTGGTTATAGGGAATTTGTTTTGGTAGATATGTCTCTAAACGAGCAATTAACCAGCTAATACAAGCAGGCGTTATACCAAAAAAAATATTACTTGAGATCTTACTGGACTCAGTTTTAAGCCACGGGATAATTGGAGAACAAGAGTACTCACGTCATTTCTTTATGACAACTGCGCATGTGGGAGTTTGATTTACGTTAGACAAAGGCAGTGACGAGGAACATTTCCATCCTAAATAAATAAGGACAACTCCGTGTGGAACTTCAGTTTGCACAAGCCCTCGAAAACACAGTAAATGTCATGTTTTGCGGAATTGGACACTAACCTGAACGCAGCTGTGTAAGACAAGCGGTCTTGTACTATTTAAAAAAAAATAGAGCACGAAACCATGGATATAAATAATGATCAAGAAGAGGAACCACGGCAATCTCAGATACAACCTCATCGTGGCGGTCAAGCAAAACCCAGTTGACTCACTATGGCCAGCACTTTAACAACCCTTAGTATCCTCTCTTTGCAGAAAGAAACATGCTAACAGTGTTGGGGTTATAAAATCGAACATCCTAGTCAGGTACAATAAGACAAATGTTTAATGATGAGTGTTACGTGTAGGCTCGTACAAATGTAACAAAAGAAAAAAGTGAAGTCAACAAGCTTTGCAAATTTTAACAAAATAATTTATTTCCCTAGAAAACAAGGTAAAAATATGAAATAGGACTTACGGTTTGTGAAAATAATCCAAAAATTTATCCTAGAATTGAAAACTATAAGTTCTATCACTAAACAGTTCTAATTGAATCCAGGTTCGAATCTCTGTGAAGTTCCAATATGGAAGGCGATGACGTCAGATGAGGTCGTTGTACAGATGGCAACAGTTCCTCTTTGAAACACAATTTTTAATGTTCTGTTTAGAATTCCAGAATAAATTTCCACTGAATATCTTTGTCCCAGAAATTTTATAAAGAAATGCACTTGTTTTGTTTTCTAGAGAATATGAATTATTAAATCCCAAAACAATAGATGAACTTCAGAAAAAAACTGACATCAACAATATAAACCTCTTGAGCCCTCAAGGTTTAAAATACGACTGCCTAAATCTACTAGAGAGCGTCTGTTTAAAGCCGAGATTTTAGATCACATGGTGGCTCACGTGACGGGCTATGTGATCATTAATTTGAACATCGCAGTAAAAAAAAAAAAATGCCAATTATCACGTAAGCAAGAATAGAACTAAGAATCAGATTCATTGTCAAGAATCAGAAACACTTGTGTGTTCCTTAGTACTTTCAAGGCTGGACTACTGTAACTCAATTCTGTCTGGTTCGTCTCAATATCTACTCCAGAAACTTCAAAAAGTTCAAAACACAGCTTCTCGGATCATCCTTAGAGTACCACGATCAGAGCACGCCTCCCCCCTGCTCTGTACCCTACACTGGCTATCCATTCGATCCAGAATTAAACACAAAATTTGTTCTCTGTGCTACGTTTCACTGACGGGCTCCAGTCCAACATACCTATCTGACCTCACCCATGTGTATACACCAGCAAGATACTTACGCCCCTCTTCTGACACTCGTATTCTCATTATTCCCACTATGAAAATGAAATCGTATGGACAACGTTCTTTTGCATACCAGGGCCCAGCAACGTGGAACGAATTGCCCACTGAACTTAGACACAAAGACACAGTGATCTCATTAAAGAACGCTCTTAAAACTCCCCTATTTCAACTTCAAGAACAGACTTAATGACGTAATAATGTTTCCTTACCTTAAATATTTACAGCATGTTTTCTGTTTTCTAATTTCATGGTGTTTGTTTTTATTTTTGTAATCATATCATTATATATGATTTTTAAAGTGTTGTCAAATGTTGTAAAGCGCTTAGAGCTTCTAAAGATTAGACGCTATACAAAGTCCTCATTATTATTATTATTATTATTATTATTATTCCCACACTGGAATAAATTAAAAAAGTAAGGCTGTTTACAATTCAGCTAACACTTGGGGCGAACATGACCTTGGTAATAGCCAATCATTTTCGCTTATTGTTTACAAAACGTCTCAACCAAGGTGAGCGAAAAATAATAATAATGTAATACCTTTTACGTTCAAATCAGGTCAAAACAGAGAAATGATTTTTCGAAAATAGTCAAATCCCGTGAAAATTATCATTATAATAAAATGTAATGAAACAAAAATGAAATAAAAAAGAACTTAAAACTAACACACAAGTAATTAAATTATATGTACGTAACATGAGTCAAGAAAGCAGTTGGAAAAATATCCACAAGAAGGAAGGACCCTCATCCATAAAAAGATCATGAAAGAGTTGTATTAAGACTTGAGAAAGCATTGACTCACTTGCAGACAAATCACATCGAAGCACTCTTGTAAAGGAGTAACGATACTTCTGAATCTTCTACTTACATGACAGCCATCTCTGAATAAAAAGTCAAACGCAAAATCATTGCTGAACATTTCGCTTTCAAAAAAATTATATTTTGGAACTTAGATCCTCCTGACCAAAGTTCGTACACAGCTCTCTGGATCCATTGGTTTGTGCTGAAGATGAAGTTGATCAAAGAAAACTTAAGGACGTTCAGGCTTGTGTGATCAGCATGGGCGACAGTTTGAGTGGCAGTCTACTTTCCCAGCTACCACATCGTGGTATATTTTGACTCCTATCGATTTCCTTTTATCCAAGACGATATTAAGGTTTTATTGGAATAAAGGATGCATCTGCTCAATTTATTATTGTGAGATTGCTGAGATCCAGTTCGATGGTGTGTGGAAAATATTGTGTGCAATTTGTTCAACAACGAAGTCCTTCTTTCCGAATTACAACATTTACTGATTTTTTCAGGGGCGCAATTTTCCAGAAACTATGAAAAATATAAAAGTGTGATTTAGTAATTATTATTGATATATCTTTCCTTTGTCCCAGAAGGGTTCTGTCCATCAAAGGCAAAATGAAGCTGTTGTAGATCATTGGAACCCATATACCTCTTACCAACGATGTCAACCTTGTAAATACGTTCTTGTTGACAAAACAATTATTTTTTTTTTTTGTATTTGAGAATGAGAATAGTGTAAATGATGAGGGCGGGCTGATCAATCAAACATTTATTTACCATTGCACTAACAGAATAGATTTGACTACCTACTCCGATCAGGACTTATCCTCTAATGTCTGACTGGTCCAGTAAAGTAATATACATTTTTAGACCCATTGTTGCTTATGTAGCGAGTCATTACATTAATATTAACTGAAGACAAAAACGGGGCAAGGCCCCTATAATCGCTTAAATTTTTAGTGTCCATTCAATAATATACTAAATGGTCTAGAATATTTAACCCACCCCGCTTATAAAATAAAAGAGAAAAATTTAAAAACAATAAAACGTTCGGCGGTGTTATTAAAATGAACAACGTAAATACAGGTAATAGTTTTGTTTGTAATTATTCGTTATAGTAATTGGTCAAGGACGAAAGTACTTAATGAACAACAAAAGCCATCTACGATATGATTTTTAAAGTTGACTAACCGTACTCTCAAGATATTCCTATGTTAATTAGTAAAATATATGTACTTAATATTTTAAATAGAAAAACATGTTGTGTCGTCTGATCATACCACCAATTGCAAATCTGAGTAGTAATTTGCACAAATTTATGCTGTGGTGTTGAATAGTGGTTTACCTATTTATTCAACATTCATGATAAGAAGGAAGGCCATGTTTAATGCGGATTTTTCCTCGCTACGGGCAGCTTCGCATAAGGCATCGCGTTAGATAAGCCAGTAGATGACGTTCATGGCATATTTATAGCCATATTTGCACGCGTTAGGAATCACCTGCATGCATCTGATTATGCTGTATAAATTCACTGTTAAGTAAGACAAAACGACCATGGGAGCAATTTCTATCGTATGCTGTTAATTTTTTTCACAGAAAACAATACAAGATACCGAAAGATCAGTGAATATTTAGCTTTTGACGAAAGAAAAAAGAATATGTGTGAATGGTCACAAATGAAAATGAACAAACAAAAAAGATTCTTACAAGATTCGAACTCGATATTTATAACATAACGTCGATGCACCCGATCCACTGAGGTATTTCGAACACAGTACAGTGTGGAAAATCCACCGAGCTATTCCGAACATACTGTACAGTGTGGAAGATTCGCTGAGCTATTCCGAAAACACGGTAAAGCGTGGAAAATCCAAAGATATCCTAAATACATTATAAGCTTCCACCTATACTGTGAGCCCTAAACAAAAGAGTCATAATCTCGCAAACTCTCTCTTTAATTTTCATGTGCTGAAAGGTTACGAAAGACCTTTATATTTTCAATGTCTGAAAAGCTGCTCTACTTTAGTTAAAAATAAACGGGGCAAACATTCTATTTAATGCAAAGGGAAATAGCAGTATTTAGACAATACCAAGTTATCTCTATTTCCCGGAAGCAGATTTAACTTAATTTATCATTGTATATATTGCCCATCTGGCCAATAAATATATCCAGATACTACTTCAAAGTGACAATAAATAACTTACTGCGAAGATTAAAATATCAAAACATATTTTATGAAATTAAACGAATGCACGTTGAATCAGTTTTAAGTGCTTGCAATATATAAGGTATAATAAAAAGTCCACGAACATAAAATGCTTTGTTAATAGATTTGCTAATTTTACTTGACTTCAGCAGGTAAGACAGTGGTCAAATGTACATCCCATTTATCTCGACGTAACTGATTCTTTTTATGGCATTTTAGTACGAGTTTTGCTATAAGTCTTCCCTATTTAATTAGAAGTGAGTGACCGCAATTATTAAGGTCAAATGTAAATTCCTAGAACGCCATGCGCAAGCTGTCACTTTCCTTGTCAGACTGTCATAATCACCTTTCGATTATTAAAATATTTTGTCAAATTAGACCGGTTTTATAGACGTTGGTATTATCCAGAAATACATCCACTTGGCATGCAGTAGACAGCCTATCAGATATTGTCAATTTCGAGGCAGCATCTAAATCTCAAAACAAGTTTCTTGAAGGAATGGGATTTATCACTTTCCCTTTGAAATGTCCCGAACCTAGTTAAAACTAAAGCTAGAACCAATTAAATACAATATGCGATGGCGGGCATATTCTCTGGGGAAGAGGAAAAGTGCACATAAATGATCAGTACCGTTATCATTACAAATGGATCCTGAGTGTGTAACTGAACTATTTTATATTGTTTTCACTCTGTTTTTGGTTATCCCATACACCATTTGAGTGTTTGATGCTAAACGGATAGTACTGCTTAACAAGAAAGTTTGTATCTAAGCGTGCCTGCAGACCATCTTTATGTATCTTAGCGCAGACCAAATTAACGTTTACTTCGCAGCTTGTAATACTATGGTTATGACAGTAAATAAAAATCTTAACGCAGAATTGTTGACTGATTTTTATGAATATGGCCGTATCCATGTATCAACATCCGACTGCAAGCTGCATTGCCGTCTGACGTGCAGTTATACGTACCCTTTTCTGAGCCACACCCAAACCGGGCGATGTATACTGGAGTGCTATGTTATCGCGGTGTTTAAAGTTAACGATCGGCGTATAAGAAAATAAAGATGTCGGCTTTCAAGATATATTCTACTTGGTGTTCTTGCTCTGTGTTAACATACATTTAATTTCCATCTTAAATCGGTGATAGCGGTAAACGATCGATAAACAGACGCCATGTAGGGTCCATGTTATGCAAGGGGCGTTACTCTGGTATCGCGGTAATACCGAAAACCAAAAAAAAAAGAAACATTTTACGATCGCATATATATGTCCTAATGTTAGGAACTTGATGTATATGCTGCACAAATTGTAATCCAATTTGAAAATTGGATGTTACTTCAGTGGCTCTCATTCTGTCACCTGTACCCTCAGACAACAGAAACTTGTCTGAAAGAATCAAAACATTCCATATGCAACCACTTGTGACTCGGGGTGGCGCCAGGATTGTCGGTGAGAATGCGCACACCAAAATGAACATGAAAGTAAATGTCGATCACAGACTGTTCCAACAAAACCAGGTGTTACAACGAAAAGTAATAAATCGTGTACAACAAAGATTTTAAGCCAACACCTGTCAATTGCGAAAGCTACCAGAAAACAACATTACCATCCTCATCTTTTGATTCTTATTTGCTATCATAGATTCGATCTCGTACTTCTTGACAAATGGTAATCACGTGATCTGACCTTTGCATAAAATCACTGGACATTATCAAACGACAAAATGGTTAACCGATTTGTTACACTGATATCGATTTTAAGATATAGATTTTACTTGAGAACATGGGGTACGTCCATGTTTTGAAAATGTGAAATGATTGGGAGCATTTTTAAAGTGTACTATCCAACAGTTCCGACATTTTCCCGAAATAAAACTGGTGATGCAGATCTAGTAACTTATAATCATCCAGTGTATAAAATAAGCACACGATAGGTGGCACTATGCAGAAAATAACCGAAAACCTCGAACACCGCGATACCAACGAACCCGCGATATCGTAGGAAGGTACATAATACACAAACGTTCCGAAGAGGGTCGTCTGGTTGAAAGCATGCCAAGAAACTAAACGTAGACAACTAACAATATGACATCACAGGAATTTACATCCTGTCTTATGAAGCGGTCTGTGTCAAATGTTCCATTGTTTTGGAAGTGCATTTGCTCTTTGAATTATAATTAGTAAAAAAGAAGATTAGATTCAAATGTTAGTAGTTATAGCACTTGCCATTATTAATTTAACTAGCGTCTGGGACTATTTTATACGCGCAACAAATAAAATGTGCAGTGTCTGAGCCAGTATTAATTATTTGTACTTTCTTTCTAAATTATTTACATTAAAATAAACAACATATGATTAAGCAGAATTTCAAATGTATATTGATTTAATATTGAATTTATGAAACTCGTTGAATAATTCAATATTAAATCATTATCCATTTGAGATCCTCTTTGTCATTGTTGTGACTTGAGTCTCTTTTTGGATAATTGAAAAGAAAATGTCTATAAAGGCATACTCCTTGCATTTTGAAGGAATTGAGAAGGTAAGCGACAAGGATAAAACACCTGGGTAAATCATTGGAGAAAGTGCCCCGCCCCCCTTCCAAGTTTCAATGTGCCCTAAATAAATGTACCTTACAGCCAAACTTCACCCGATAATGACATATTTCTCCATGTACAATTAAGAGTTATTGACTTCAACTGGTCCAGATTTCTTGAATTTACACATGGTCATTCATCTGTAAACAAATCGACGTTTGATGAGAGGGTTCCTTTCTGATTTCTTTACTTTTGAAATATCTTTATTTTGGCATGTATATTTGCTGCAGTTGATCACAATTAATTGTTTATTATTATTATTATTATTATTATTATTATTATTATTATTATTATTATTATTTATCATTGTGGTGGTGGTTGTTGTTTTGGACCTATGTGAACATATTCGTTATCAAAAACTTGATATGCTTTAAATTCTCACAAGCGATTACAGTTAAGATTATTGTTCTGATATTTTCAAAACGAAAGAATCATGGCAGTAAAAGTTATTTTTGTTACAATGCATTATATATATATATATATATATATATATATATATATATATATATATATATATATATATATATATATATATATAGGACTCAAATACGATTTTAGTTGAGTTTGGAGTCTTTTCACTATTGCGACATACTATATTTGCTCAGTAATACTGAATGCGTCTATTATTGTTTGCAGCCTCAAAGAACGAAGTGTTCAACATTTATGTGTCGACGCTGCATCAGAATCGAATATATTCACACCAAGCAATGGATCATATTTTCATTTCAACATGTAAAAAGAGGTATGAAAACTACCTTTGTGACAGGGAATATCCTTGTCATCCGGGTTACCAGAGACTTTATCATACACGCGTAAAATACTGGACAAAACTGTCCAACAACCACATAGAATATGTATAATCACAGGCCGAAGCGTCACCTGAAAGATGATCAATCTGGGATGCCTTTTAGAGTATGTATCGTCCGACACCCCACGACTGAAACATGGTTAAGACCGGAACATCGTCATCTTTATTTCCTTTCGTAGAAGGTTAAATAACATACTATTTTAAGTTTAATAAAAAAATGTCTTAACCGCCTTTACTAGCTTATATGTCGAATTCAGTCATAATACGCACATAATGCGTTGGCAGATGTGGGTCTATACAATTTGTTAGGAGTAATCAATAAAACAAACACCATAGACCCCTGATCTTTCGGAGCATTATGTGACGGCAGATCAGGGTCTATGTTACTTGCAGTTATAAACGAGTATTTTTAGGAAAATGTGCGATAGAGAGAAAGAAAGACTAATTATTTTAAGACGTAATTGCACATGAGTATCCTGCTGCTACAGGTATGACCAAGTCTACAGTTATGCCAAATCAACAAAGATGACCAAGTGTACAGTTATCACCAAATCAACAGTTATGACAAATCTACAGTTATAACCAAATCGACAAATTTATCGAGATACAAAGGAGTATGTTATAATTAATAGTCATTGATGTTCACAATTTAGTACTTCTTTGAACAAAGTGCTTTACATAAGGAATGTGTTGGATAATTGAAATGACATCTTTTTGGGAAAGGCACACTAAACACTGAGCTTCGGATATGCATTTATGAATTTTCCACCAACCGGTTCCCGTGAACGGTTCTGTCACGTGGTATTAACCACCACCATTGTCACAAAGACAGCATTGTATTACAGAAAATCAAATTCAGGTTAAAATGTTTTTACCTACAACAGGTATGCATAAATTTGCAATTAGTTAATGTCTTTACCAACAAGTAACTTAAAGTTATCATTTTTAGATAACAAATGATTTCTCACCATCGGCAACGTGCAAAGGAAACCATGATAATTCGAAAAAGCATAATACGTGGTTTTGTACATACAGCCTAGTTGTAACAAAATGATCAATAAGCATTGATTAGGCCTATCATGAGAAATTTATTCTGTGCTATACATTGTAATATAATACTTTAAGACATGTACATTATATCCATTATAAAATTTGGCTTAATCGGAATCTACATGGCACACAGTCTCTATTGACAGAACAAAACTGCACACATAGAGGATCTCAAATGGGTAATGATTTAATGTTGAATTTATGAAATGAGTTGAACAATGTCCAGCTTTTGTGAGCCTTGGCGAGCAAAATGCTGGATATTATTCAAGGAGTTCCATGAATTTAATATGAAATCATTACCCATTTCAGATTCTTTTTATCACAGTTTTTATTTCAGTGGAAATTATTTAAATAGAAAGAACGAATAATTTCGTTCATTCAGACAAACGCTGCACCTTTCATTTGTTGTGCTTAAAAAATAGTCCCAGACAAAGTTGAACTAGTATTAACGTTTAAAAGTAAATTATACTTTTCTTACAAACTATAAGTCAAAAAACAAGCGTAATTCCGAATAAACAGAAAATTTTACACAGACAAAATCATTTTTCAACACAGAATGTCCAATGCGCGTGATGTTGGATTGTTTGATGCATTACCCCGTTAAAGTGCAGTAGACGATCCATGTTGACGTTACCTAACATTTAACTTTCACAACTAAACATTACATTGTTGCAATTTTCATGTGAAAAAAGGTTTAATGGATGCAGAAATTCCCATATTTACTGTAATGTATTGTGACCGGATATTTGCGGTACTTGACTTGGAACAGTAAACTACAGAATATGTAAACAAATTTCATTTTGAGTCGGAATTGCATCACATATTTGCCGCGTAAATAAACAGTGGTTGGATAAACTTCTGAAAGTCTGGAGACCAGTTTATGTCTACATTCTTCTGTGAACAGAGGTAATTTTATTTACTTTCTAAGTTAACATATAAATCACGCTTGTATATAGGGTGAATTCCACAGGTTTACCGCCCCCACCTCCACCTCACATACTCACTATCAACTGAGCAATATCCTTAGTTTTACATGTTGTTGTTGTTCTTGTCTTGGAGTTTTAGCTACTTTTCATGTTATTGTATGTTATATATGACATAAAAACAAGCCCCTGTGGTGGTAAATTGGCCATATTGAGAGACACGAGACCATTTTTCCCCAATTCCTTTCGTGACTCGAGTCGAAAAATCGCCGCCAAAATGTTCATCGAAAACAAAAAATTCTAGAAGGCGGGGTTAAAAAAGTTTTCCCGGGATCGCAGCCAATCTGTAAAGAGAATACTGCACAATAATTTCATGGGCTTATTTGGACCAATCATAATCACATAAAGTGATATGTTCACATGTTATAATATCAAAAATATTAAACTGTACACACTTTAGGCAAAGTGTAACGACTATGTAATAATGCATAACAAATAACTTGGAGCTTTATTCGTCAGCTACACTAATCTTTTACCGAGAACATATTGCACTTGCAGCTCGTCTTTTAAATTAAATAACGTAACATTTATGCATTGTGGAAGTTGCTCGTCAGGAAATTCCCCAAAGAGCATCTAACACTCGACATACAAGAGCATTAACACAAATATGGCCTAACAAGTCGCTATATTCATTTTCACATCTAATGCACCTGTCAAACCGTGTTTAAGAGACGAAATCCCGTTGGGTAGTTCAGGGTGGACCAACATCTTCAACACCTCAGGCAACATGTACAACAACAACAACATATACATACACAGCATTCAAATCATATGGCGAATAACAGTCCTTTCAAATACACTGGATCCAGCAAGGGATCACGTTGGTTAGGGATTGATTAAGATAACTGCAATAAACTGACAACGAACAGTGCAAAACTAGTTATCTAACTAGCGTGAGCGCTTTCGACTCTTAATGAGTCTTTTTCAAAGGCAAATACAAAACATAGACAAGACAAACAAATAAAACACAAAAACCGTTGCGTTTGCAAAACTTTACATGGCTGTTTCTACAGGAATTGAACCTTTAAATTTATTATGTTTCAATTAGTTTATTTCAACTTGTTGCGGATGCTTGAAAATAGCTTTACTGACCTAGAAATCGACGAGCGATAACGACATCTGTTATTTTATGTTCATTTTAAGTAGACGCAATTTATATCCCGGATATTTCATTGTCATATTAGTAATTGTAGGCTATTAAGCAAATTTAGAGCATTATTTAATAGAAAACGTGTCGGCTGCAAAAAATAAATAATTTCATTTGTGGATGGCTGTACAAGAAGGAAAACATTGGAACGTATACACTAACACGACATGAAATACAGAACTGAAAGGGTGTTAGATCACATCAAAGGTAGGTCGTGCCATACGGGGTTGATAATCTAAAGAATACAAATTATATGGCGAATAACATTCCTTTCAAATGCACTGGATCCAGCAAGGGATCACGTTGGTCAGGGATTGATTAAGATAACTGCAATAAACTGACAACGAACAGTTCATTTGTAAAATTCTGTAACACGAAAATGAAACTATGGTAATTTTGAATTTCTTGTTATTGTAAAAACTTTACCGTATATGTTAGGCCTCACATCCATATTCAGATTGAAAGTTTCATTGCATTTCTTTTCACTAGATGGTTTAGCATCCGTTTTCTAAAGAGGTTTGTAAAGGTCTTTATGCCCTTTATTATTTTGAAATACAGTTTCCAAATGGAGGATAAATGGTCTAACCGATGTCTTTACATATATCTGCAACTTTTACATAACAAATGTACAGAAATAATTGTACCTTGAAACAGGTAAGGAAATTAGTGTCGAGACCATATTTATCATTAAAACTGTCAAACTCAATAATAGTCCCCAGATCTGTAAGAATATCACCAATATAGACTACATTATGTTCAATTATTTCTTATAGAAAACTGGTGCTTTGCTCGTACTTATGAGTGAGTTCATCCTTAGATTTGCTTTCATACGATCTTCTCCCGAGCGGGTATTTTTTTAAATACCTTTTTAACAGTTTCCAAGGCAATATACTATCAGGCCGTCATGTTTGAAGTTAACATTTCTCATGAGAGAGGTTTTGCAGACTACAGCAACATATACTTTTGCCACGTTTCAACTAATGTGCTATCAGAAGAAATATTCTTGTTTTAGTACTGTGCTTACAATCAGAACAAATATAATCGCAAAAAAACAATGAAAGAAAAAATAACAATAGTATGCCGATGATTATGCTCAGTTAGTCATGAGGACTCATAAATCACTCATAATGCACTGATTGCCATTACTCTCTCTCTCTCTCTCTCTCTCTCTCTCTCTCTCTCTCTCTACCACGCTACTTTCAGGCTATTTCATTCTGTACCCGAACCCTTCACTAAATTTCATTAGCCTAACAGAATCTCGGCATATTTGCATTACTAATAAACTTCTATGTTCACTATGTTTTGATTACTGACCTTGCATGTGACATAAATGACACAAATTTAATGGTAATATGTGATATATAGTAAACAAAAGGACCCAGAGTGAGAAAACACTAAGCAATCTAGCGTGCCCCTGTTAAGACATAATGATGACAAGCCTAATTCGCCTCTTCTTGAAATAATAAACAAACATTAGTGTCGATCCCGGAACCTGAATTCGTCGATTCATGAACCAAAAACTCCCGTCAGACAAGCACATACCAGACCATAGCTTAAATACGACAAAATAAACGGGAAATATGGAGTAATGGTAGACTAATTTATCTGTTAGTTTGACTTTTCTTACGTCTTTATAGATACAATTCGGATTGACGAAAATAGCTTGTAAGTGACCAGAATGTTTGAATGGTGATTGAAACTGTTCCCTTTCTTGGCAGTTATTTTGAAAATAGAGAAACAACTAACATTATTATCAAGCGGTTAATAATGTAGATAACAGGAAGAAAATACTCGAGTCTTTCGAGTCTTTATGGCACATAAGCATCTCTGTAATTGTTTCAAATCAATAATAAATAACAAGAACATACGTACGACATATTTATGATAATGAAACATTTATTATTCGTATTTAATGACAGCGTTGTATAATTTTTCCTGTAAGACTGGCGCCACAAGGCTGGACCTAATATTAGATAAACTGTTATGAAAGAGTTTTATTGACGCGTGCTTTATCCGAATGGGAGCACCAAGTCTGTAATCAACTTTGACACAAGATATGCTCTTCTTTAAATCATAACAGTTCAGGAACTTAATATAGAATCGAAGCAAGAAATCGTTTGAATTTCA